>JAJLRB010000393.1:0-81107 GCA_020976825.1 Odocoileus hemionus
ACACCACACCCACTGTATATGACATCACATACACTGTACTTGTGACATCTCAGCCACTGTAATTATCACAAGATACTTACTATGCTTTAGGCACCATACTCCGTACAAACAACATCTCACTTGGTATATGAATGGGAACACTACCACTGTATCCGATGTCATGGCACATACTACGTTTAGGACATCATATCCACTATATATACGTTCTCACCCACACTGTGTGTATGACTACACAAGCTCTGTGTCTCTATTGAAAACCGTTCTAACTACCATCATATCCAATCTATATGTCATCACACCCACTATGTCAACGACATCACACCAACTATGTCAGAGATCACAGGTGGCATATGTATGCCGTCAGATGCACTACACATGACATCATGTCCACACTCTATGACAACAATCCAGAATATTTATGACATCACATGCTCTGTATTCTTGACATCACACGCATTATATACGATATGACATTTCATATACTGTGTATGATATCACAGTCCCTATATATATGACATCATACAATGACTCTATAGATGACATCACATACTCTACCTTTACGACTTATCTACTTTATATGGCATCACACACAGTGTTATGAGGACAGAACCATTGTGTACTTCACAGACACCATATCTGATATCACACCCACTGCATCTGTGTCATCACAGCAAATGTATCAATTTTATCAATCCCATGGTATGTATGACATCACCTCCACTATATATATGAAATCATATGTAATACCTATGACATCACGTCCACTCTTTACGACATCACTCCAATTTACATAAGACATCACGTCTACTATATCTGACCTCACATCAACTGGATCTGTGTCGTCACACCCAGTCTATCGATGATATGACAACCAATATATATATGATATCACCTCCAGTATACGTGTGACATCCTATGCACAATATTTTTGACATCACACCCACACTGTGTGACATCACAACAATCTGTGTTCCTGACACCACGCTCGGCCTATGTATGATATCATTTGCACGGTAGATGGCATCACATCCTCTTTATAACAGCAAACCACATTATTTATTATGTCACATCCACTTCAGACATGACGTCACACCCACTATATGAGACAGCACACCCACTCTATCCTTGCCATCACAACCTATCCACTGATATCACACCCACATTTATGTGACATCTCACCCACTCTACGTGTGACATCAGTTGCACTCTATAACAACACATCAACTCCTTAAATCTTCACACTACTGTACTTCTGACGTCACAACCTCTATATATGAAACTGCATCCAGTATGTAGGGCAAATATACCATATATATGTGACATCACAGCAAATAGTCTGTGTCCTCACACCGACTCTATTGACCACTTCACACCTACTCTTTGTATGACATCACACTCTGCGTATGTATAGCACCTTTGCACTGTAGAATACATCACATCCTCACGTTACGACATCAAACCACCATTTCTAAGGCATCACACACAGTATATTTGACATCATATCCACAGTATCTCTGTCATCATATCCACTGTATTGATCATATCACAACAAGTGTATCTATGAGATCTCATCCGCTGTATATGATGACATCATATCCATTGTATACAATACATATTCACTTGTTTTTCTTACCTCACAACCACTGTATCTGTGTCTCACACCCACTCTTTCCATCTTATCACACCCTTTGTATGTATGACTTCACACCCCTGTGTGCGTGCCATCATAAACACTATTTAAGTCATCACATCCACATTTTATGATATGACACCACATTATTTATGGCTTCGCATGCACTGTACTCATGACATCACTCCAAATATATCTGACATTTCATCCACTGTATCTGTGTCACCACAACCACTCTATTGATGATCTCAAACCAACTGTACGTATGACTTCACACCCATTTTATGTATGACATCTAACGCACTATACATAACGTCGCATCCACACTTTATGACTTCAACCATGGCACTCATCGCATTACATCCATTGCATTCGTGGCATCACAGACACTATATATGAGATCACACACATGACAACACAAGCGTTATGTCTGCCATCTCATCCATTGTATCTGAGACTACATCCACTGTATCTGTGTCCTCAAACTGAGTGTATCTATGATACCACACCCACTCTCTGGACCATATCACACACACTCTATGTATGACAGCACATTCAGGATGAAGGACATGACATAAACACTTTATGACATCACAGCCCTATATGCGTGACATCACAGCTAGTATACTTATGACATCATATCCAATATATTTGATATCTCACATACTGCTTTCATGACAATGCAACGTCTATACCTTACATCACACCCACTATATTAGACATCACAGCCACTGTATTTGTGCCATCACACAGATGACACACACGTGTGTATCGATGTACCTCTGTGTCGATGATATCACAACAAGTATGTAAGTCATGACACGGCACACATATGGCATCATACACATTCTACATGACATCACATTCACACTTTATGACATCAATAATCAGTATTTATGACATCACCAACACTGCATTTATGACATCAGATCCACTCTATATGAGATCACATCCACGGTTTATGGCATCTCATCCCCTACACCTGTGACATCACAACCAATAAATCTGTACCACTATGGTTCTGAATTCCTATCCACTATATTTGACATGAAACACACCGTGTTAAGACAATACAAACACTCTATCTGACAGCATAACCTCCATAATCTGTATCAGTGTGATGACACCCACTCTATCAATGATATAACACACACTGTAAGTAGGACACCAAACATACTATATGTATCGAACAATATGCAGTATATACAACATCACACCCACGCTGGGTGACATCAAGTCACTCTATTCATGACATTAAATCTACCTTATCTCACATCACACCCTTTACATCTGACAGTACATCCACTGTACCTGTGTCATTACACGCAGATTATCGATCATATAACCCCCATTGAATGTATGATACCAGAGCCACAATGTCTGTGAGAACTTATGAACTTCATATGACATCACATCCACTCTGTATGACATCACACTACTCTATGGCATCACACCCAATGTTCTCACATCATCAACCCAGAATATCTGACATCACGTCCACTGTACCTGGGTCATTACTGAGTGTATTGATTATACCACACCAGCATTATGTGTGATATCAACCCCACTATATGTATGACATCCTGTGATTAATTTGTGACAAAACACCCACTCTTTATGACATCACAAGTATATATTCACGGCAACACACCCACTCGATTCATGACACCACACCCACTGTATATGACATCACATACACTGTACTTGTGACATCTCAGCCACTGTAATTATCACAAGATACTTACTATGCTTTAGGCACCATACTCCGTACAAACAACATCTCACTTGGTATATGAATGGGAACACTACCACTGTATCCGATGTCATGGCACATACTACGTTTAGGACATCATATCCACTATATACGTTCTCACCCACACTGTGTGTATGACTACACAAGCTCTGTGTCTCTATTGAAAACCGTTCTAACTACCATCATATCCAATCTATATGTCATCACACCCACTATGTCAACGACATCACACCAACTATGTCAGAGATCACAGGTGGCATATGTATGCCGTCAGATGCACTACACATGACATCATGTCCACACTCTATGACAACAATCCAGAATATTTATGACATCACATGCTCTGTATTCTTGACATCACACGCATTATATACGATATGACATTTCATATACTGTGTATGATATCACAGTCCCTATATATATGACATCATACAATGACTCTATAGATGACATCACATACTCTACCTTTACGACTTATCTACTTTATATGGCATCACACACAGTGTTATGAGGACAGAACCATTGTGTACTTCACAGACACCATATCTGATATCACACCCACTGCATCTGTGTCATCACAGCAAATGTATCAATTTTATCAATCCCATGGTATGTATGACATCACCTCCACTATATATATGAAATCATATGTAATACCTATGACATCACGTCCACTCTTTACGACATCACTCCAATTTACATAAGACATCACGTCTACTATATCTGACCTCACATCAACTGGATCTGTGTCGTCACACCCAGTCTATCGATGATATGACAACCAATATATATATGATATCACCTCCAGTATACGTGTGACATCCTATGCACAATATTTTTGACATCACACCCACACTGTGTGACATCACAACAATCTGTGTTCCTGACACCACGCTCGGCCTATGTATGATATCATTTGCACGGTAGATGGCATCACATCCTTTTTATAACAGCAAACCACATTATTTATTATGTCACATCCACTTCAGACATGACGTCACACCCACTATATGAGACAGCACACCCACTCTATCCTTGCCATCACAACCTATCCACTGATATCACACCCACATTTATGTGACATCTCACCCACTCTACGTGTGACATCAGTTGCACTCTATAACAACACATCAACTCCTTAAATCTTCACACTACTGTACTTCTGACGTCACAACCTCTATATATGAAACTGCATCCAGTATGTAGGGCAATATACCATATATATGTGACATCACAGCAAATAGTCTGTGTCCTCACACCGACTCTATTGACCACTTCACACCTACTCTTTGTATGACATCACACTCTGCGTATGTATAGCACCTTTGCACTGTAGAATACATCACATCCTCACGTTACGACATCAAACCACCATTTCTAAGGCATCACACACAGTATATTTGACATCATATCCACAGTATCTCTGTCATCATATCCACTGTATTGATCATATCACAACAAGTGTATCTATGAGATCTCATCCGCTGTATATGATGACATCATATCCATTGTATACAATACATATTCACTTGTTTTCTTACCTCACAACCACTGTATCTGTGTCTCACACCCACTCTTTCCATCTTATCACACCCTTTGTATGTATGACTTCACACCCCTGTGTGCGTGCCATCATAAACACTATTTAAGTCATCACATCCACATTTTATGATATGACACCACATTATTTATGGCTTCGCATGCACTGTACTCATGACATCACTCCAAATATATCTGACATTTCATCCACTGTATCTGTGTCACCACAACCACTCTATTGATGATCTCAAACCAACTGTACGTATGACTTCACACCCATTTTTTATGTATGACATCTAACGCACTATACATAACGTCGCATCCACACTTTATGACTTCAACCATGGCACTCATCGCATTACATCCATTGCATTCGTGGCATCACAGACACTATATATGAGATCACACACATGACAACACAAGCGTTATGTCTGCCATCTCATCCATTGTATCTGAGACTACATCCACTGTATCTGTGTCCTCAAACTGAGTGTATCTATGATACCACACCCACTCTCTGGACCATATCACACACACTCTATGTATGACAGCACATTCAGGATGAAGGACATGACATAAACACTTTTTATGACATCACAGCCCTATATGCGTGACATCACAGCTAGTATACTTATGACATCATATCCAATATATTTGATATCTCACATACTGCTTTCATGACAATGCAACGTCTATACCTTACATCACACCCACTATATTAGACATCACAGCCACTGTATTTGTGCCATCACACAGATGACACACACGTGTGTATCGATGTACCTCTGTGTCGATGATATCACAACAAGTATGTAAGTCATGACACGGCACACATATGGCATCATACACATTCTACATGACATCACATTCACACATTATGACATCAATAATCAGTATTTATGACATCACCAACACTGCATTTATGACATCAGATCCACTCTATATGAGATCACATCCACGGTTTATGGCATCTCATCCCCTACACCTGTGACATCACAACCAATAAATCTGTACCACTATGGTTCTGAATTCCTATCCACTATATTTGACATGAAACACACCGTGTTAAGACAATACAAACACTCTATCTGACAGCATAACCTCCATAATCTGTATCAGTGTGATGACACCCACTCTATCAATGATATAACACACACTGTAAGTAGGACACCAAACATACTATATGTATCGAACAATATGCAGTATATACAACATCACACCCACGCTGGGTGACATCAAGTCACTCTATTCATGACATTAAATCTACCTTATCTCACATCACACCCTTTACATCTGACAGTACATCCACTGTACCTGTGTCATTACACGCAGATTATCGATCATATAACCCCCATTGAATGTATGATACCAGAGCCACAATGTCTGTGAGAACTTATGAACTTCATATGACATCACATCCACTCTGTATGACATCACACTACTCTATGGCATCACACCCAATGTTCTCACATCATCAACCCAGAATATCTGACATCACGTCCACTGTACCTGGGTCATTACTGAGTGTATTGATTATACCACACCAGCATTATGTGTGATATCAACCCCACTATATGTATGACATCCTGTGATTAATTTGTGACAAAACACCCACTCTTTATGACATCACAAGTATATATTCACGGCAACACACCCACTCGATTCATGACACCACACCCACTGTATATGACATCACATACACTGTACTTGTGACATCTCAGCCACTGTAATTATCACAAGATACTTACTATGCTTTAGGCACCATACTCCGTACAAACAACATCTCACTTGGTATATGAATGGGAACACTACCACTGTATCCGATGTCATGGCACATACTACGTTTAGGACATCATATCCACTATATACGTTCTCACCCACACTGTGTGTATGACTACACAAGCTCTGTGTCTCTATTGAAAACCGTTCTAACTACCATCATATCCAATCTATATGTCATCACACCCACTATGTCAACGACATCACACCAACTATGTCAGAGATCACAGGTGGCATATGTATGCCGTCAGATGCACTACACATGACATCATGTCCACACTCTATGACAACAATCCAGAATATTTATGACATCACATGCTCTGTATTCTTGACATCACACGCATTATATACGATATGACATTTCATATACTGTGTATGATATCACAGTCCCTATATATATGACATCATACAATGACTCTATAGATGACATCACATACTCTACCTTTACGACTTATCTACTTTATATGGCATCACACACAGTGTTATGAGGACAGAACCATTGTGTACTTCACAGACACCATATCTGATATCACACCCACTGCATCTGTGTCATCACAGCAAATGTATCAATTTTATCAATCCCATGGTATGTATGACATCACCTCCACTATATATATGAAATCATATGTAATACCTATGACATCACGTCCACTCTTTACGACATCACTCCAATTTACATAAGACATCACGTCTACTATATCTGACCTCACATCAACTGGATCTGTGTCGTCACACCCAGTCTATCGATGATATGACAACCAATATATATATGATATCACCTCCAGTATACGTGTGACATCCTATGCACAATATTTTTGACATCACACCCACACTGTGTGACATCACAACAATCTGTGTTCCTGACACCACGCTCGGCCTATGTATGATATCATTTGCACGGTAGATGGCATCACATCCTCTTTATAACAGCAAACCACATTATTTATTATGTCACATCCACTTCAGACATGACGTCACACCCACTATATGAGACAGCACACCCACTCTATCCTTGCCATCACAACCTATCCACTGATATCACACCCACATTTATGTGACATCTCACCCACTCTACGTGTGACATCAGTTGCACTCTATAACAACACATCAACTCCTTAAATCTTCACACTACTGTACTTCTGACGTCACAACCTCTATATATGAAACTGCATCCAGTATGTAGGGCAATATACCATATATATGTGACATCACAGCAAATAGTCTGTGTCCTCACACCGACTCTATTGACCACTTCACACCTACTCTTTGTATGACATCACACTCTGCGTATGTATAGCACCTTGCACTGTAGAATACATCACATCCTCACGTTACGACATCAAACCACCATTTCTAAGGCATCACACACAGTATATTTGACATCATATCCACAGTATCTCTGTCATCATATCCACTGTATTGATCATATCACAACAAGTGTATCTATGAGATCTCATCCGCTGTATATGATGACATCATATCCATTGTATACAATACATATTCACTTGTTTTCTTACCTCACAACCACTGTATCTGTGTCTCACACCCACTCTTTCCATCTTATCACACCCTTTGTATGTATGACTTCACACCCCTGTGTGCGTGCCATCATAAACACTATTTAAGTCATCACATCCACATTTTATGATATGACACCACATTATTTATGGCTTCGCATGCACTGTACTCATGACATCACTCCAAATATATCTGACATTTCATCCACTGTATCTGTGTCACCACAACCACTCTATTGATGATCTCAAACCAACTGTACGTATGACTTCACACCCATTTTATGTATGACATCTAACGCACTATACATAACGTCGCATCCACACTTTATGACTTCAACCATGGCACTCATCGCATTACATCCATTGCATTCGTGGCATCACAGACACTATATATGAGATCACACACATGACAACACAAGCGTTATGTCTGCCATCTCATCCATTGTATCTGAGACTACATCCACTGTATCTGTGTCCTCAAACTGAGTGTATCTATGATACCACACCCACTCTCTGGACCATATCACACACACTCTATGTATGACAGCACATTCAGGATGAAGGACATGACATAAACACTTTATGACATCACAGCCCTATATGCGTGACATCACAGCTAGTATACTTATGACATCATATCCAATATATTTGATATCTCACATACTGCTTTCATGACAATGCAACGTCTATACCTTACATCACACCCACTATATTAGACATCACAGCCACTGTATTTGTGCCATCACACAGATGACACACACGTGTGTATCGATGTACCTACCTCTGTGTCGATGATGATATCACAACAAGTATGTAAGTCATGACACGGCACACATATGGCATCATACACATTCTACATGACATCACATTCACACATTATGACATCAATAATCAGTATTTATGACATCACCAACACTGCATTTATGACATCAGATCCACTCTATATGAGATCACATCCACGGTTTATGGCATCTCATCCCCTACACCTGTGACATCACAACCAATAAATCTGTACCACTATGGTTCTGAATTCCTATCCACTATATTTGACATGAAACACACCGTGTTAAGACAATACAAACACTCTATCTGACAGCATAACCTCCATAATCTGTATCAGTGTGATGACACCCACTCTATCAATGATATAACACACACTGTAAGTAGGACACCAAACATACTATATGTATCGAACAATATGCAGTATATACAACATCACACCCACGCTGGGTGACATCAAGTCACTCTATTCATGACATTAAATCTACCTTATCTCACATCACACCCTTTACATCTCTGACAGTACATCCACTGTACCTGTGTCATTACACGCAGATTATCGATCATATAACCCCCATTGAATGTATGATACCAGAGCCACAATGTCTGTGAGAACTTATGAACTTCATATGACATCACATCCACTCTGTATGACATCACACTACTCTATGGCATCACACCCAATGTTCTCACATCATCAACCCAGAATATCTGACATCACGTCCACTGTACCTGGGTCATTACTGAGTGTATTGATTATACCACACCAGCATTATGTGTGATATCAACCCCACTATATGTATGACATCCTGTGATTAATTTGTGACAAAACACCCACTCTTTATGACATCACAAGTATATATTCACGGCAACACACCCACTCGATTCATGACACCACACCCACTGTATATGACATCACATACACTGTACTTGTGACATCTCAGCCACTGTAATTATCACAAGATACTTACTATGCTTTAGGCACCATACTCCGTACAAACAACATCTCACACTGGTATATATGAATGGGAACACTACCACTGTATCCGATGTCATGGCACATACTACGTTTAGGACATCATATCCACTATATACGTTCTCACCCACACTGTGTGTATGACTACACAAGCTCTGTGTCTCTATTGAAAACCGTTCTAACTACCATCATATCCAATCTATATGTCATCACACCCACTATGTCAACGACATCACACCAACTATGTCAGAGATCACAGGTGGCATATGTATGCCGTCAGATGCACTACACATGACATCATGTCCACACTCTATGACAACAATCCAGAATATTTATGACATCACATGCTCTGTATTCTTGACATCACACGCATTATATACGATATGACATTTCATATACTGTGTATGATATCACAGTCCCTATATATATGACATCATACAATGACTCTATAGATGACATCACATACTCTACCTTTACGACTTATCTACTTTATATGGCATCACACACAGTGTTATGAGGACAGAACCATTGTGTACTTCACACAGACACCATATCTGATATCACACCCACTGCATCTGTGTCATCACAGCAAATGTATCAATTTTATCAATCCCATGGTATGTATGACATCACCTCCACTATATATATGAAATCATATGTAATACCTATGACATCACGTCCACTCTTTACGACATCACTCCAATTTACATAAGACATCACGTCTACTATATCTGACCTCACATCAACTGGATCTGTGTCGTCACACCCAGTCTATCGATGATATGACAACCAATATATATATGATATCACCTCCAGTATACGTGTGACATCCTATGCACAATATTTTTGACATCACACCCACACTGTGTGACATCACAACAATCTGTGTTCCTGACACCACGCTCGGCCTATGTATGATATCATTTGCACGGTAGATGGCATCACATCCTCTTTATAACAGCAAACCACATTATTTATTATGTCACATCCACTTCAGACATGACGTCACACCCACTATATGAGACAGCACACCCACTCTATCCTTGCCATCACACCAACCTATCCACTGATATCACACCCACATTTATGTGACATCTCACCCACTCTACGTGTGACATCAGTTGCACTCTATAACAACACATCAACTCCTTAAATCTTCACACTACTGTACTTCTGACGTCACAACCTCTATATATGAAACTGCATCCAGTATGTAGGGCAATATACCATATATATGTGACATCACAGCAAATAGTCTGTGTCCTCACACCGACTCTATTGACCACTTCACACCTACTCTTTGTATGACATCACACTCTGCGTATGTATAGCACCTTTGCACTGTAGAATACATCACATCCTCACGTTACGACATCAAACCACCATTTCTAAGGCATCACACACAGTATATTTGACATCATATCCACAGTATCTCTGTCATCATATCCACTGTATTGATCATATCACAACAAGTGTATCTATGAGATCTCATCCGCTGTATATGATGACATCATATCCATTGTATACAATACATATTCACTTGTTTTCTTACCTCACAACCACTGTATCTGTGTCTCACACCCACTCTTTCCATCTTATCACACCCTTTGTATGTATGACTTCACACCCCTGTGTGCGTGCCATCATAAACACTATTTAAGTCATCACATCCACATTTTATGATATGACACCACATTATTTATGGCTTCGCATGCACTGTACTCATGACATCACTCCAAATATATCTGACATTTCATCCACTGTATCTGTGTCACCACAACCACTCTATTGATGATCTCAAACCAACTGTACGTATGACTTCACACCCATTTTTTATGTATGACATCTAACGCACTATACATAACGTCGCATCCACACTTTATGACTTCAACCATGGCACTCATCGCATTACATCCATTGCATTCGTGGCATCACAGACACTATATATGAGATCACACACATGACAACACAAGCGTTATGTCTGCCATCTCATCCATTGTATCTGAGACTACATCCACTGTATCTGTGTCCTCAAACTGAGTGTATCTATGATACCACACCCACTCTCTGGACCATATCACACACACTCTATGTATGACAGCACATTCAGGATGAAGGACATGACATAAACACTTTATGACATCACAGCCCTATATGCGTGACATCACAGCTAGTATACTTATGACATCATATCCAATATATTTGATATCTCACATACTGCTTTCATGACAATGCAACGTCTATACCTTACATCACACCCACTATATTAGACATCACAGCCACTGTATTTGTGCCATCACACAGATGACACACACGTGTGTATCGATGTACCTCTGTGTCGATGATATCACAACAAGTATGTAAGTCATGACACGGCACACATATGGCATCATACACATTCTACATGACATCACATTCACACATTATGACATCAATAATCAGTATTTATGACATCACCAACACTGCATTTATGACATCAGATCCACTCTATATGAGATCACATCCACGGTTTATGGCATCTCATCCCCTACACCTGTGACATCACAACCCAATAAATCTGTACCACTATGGTTCTGAATTCCTATCCACTATATTTGACATGAAACACACCGTGTTAAGACAATACAAACACTCTATCTGACAGCATAACCTCCATAATCTGTATCAGTGTGATGACACCCACTCTATCAATGATATAACACACACTGTAAGTAGGACACCAAACATACTATATGTATCGAACAATATGCAGTATATACAACATCACACCCACGCTGGGTGACATCAAGTCACTCTATTCATGACATTAAATCTACCTTATCTCACATCACACCCTTTACATCTGACAGTACATCCACTGTACCTGTGTCATTACACGCAGATTATCGATCATATAACCCCCATTGAATGTATGATACCAGAGCCACAATGTCTGTGAGAACTTATGAACTTCATATGACATCACATCCACTCTGTATGACATCACACTACTCTATGGCATCACACCCAATGTTCTCACATCATCAACCCAGAATATCTGACATCACGTCCACTGTACCTGGGTCATTACTGAGTGTATTGATTATACCACACCAGCATTATGTGTGATATCAACCCCACTATATGTATGACATCCTGTGATTAATTTGTGACAAAACACCCACTCTTTATGACATCACAAGTATATATTCACGGCAACACACCCACTCGATTCATGACACCACACCCACTGTATATGACATCACATACACTGTACTTGTGACATCTCAGCCACTGTAATTATCACAAGATACTTACTATGCTTTAGGCACCATACTCCGTACAAACAACATCTCACTTGGTATATGAATGGGAACACTACCACTGTATCCGATGTCATGGCACATACTACGTTTAGGACATCATATCCACTATATACGTTCTCACCCACACTGTGTGTATGACTACACAAGCTCTGTGTCTCTATTGAAAACCGTTCTAACTACCATCATATCCAATCTATATGTCATCACACCCACTATGTCAACGACATCACACCAACTATGTCAGAGAGATCACAGGTGGCATATGTATGCCGTCAGATGCACTACACATGACATCATGTCCACACTCTATGACAACAATCCAGAATATTTATGACATCACATGCTCTGTATTCTTGACATCACACGCATTATATACGATATGACATTTCATATACTGTGTATGATATCACAGTCCCTATATATATGACATCATACAATGACTCTATAGATGACATCACATACTCTACCTTTACGACTTATCTACTTTATATGGCATCACACACAGTGTTATGAGGAGAGAACCATTGTGTACTTCACAGACACCATATCTGATATCACACCCACTGCATCTGTGTCATCACAGCAAATGTATCAATTTTATCAATCCCATGGTATGTATGACATCACCTCCACTATATATATGAAATCATATGTAATACCTATGACATCACGTCCACTCTTTACGACATCACTCCAATTTACATAAGACATCACGTCTACTATATCTGACCTCACATCAACTGGATCTGTGTGTCACACACCCAGTCTATCGATGATATGACAACCAATATATATATGATATCACCTCCAGTATACGTGTGACATCCTATGCACAATATTTTTGACATCACACCCACACTGTGTGACATCACAACAATCTGTGTTCCTGACACCACGCTCGGCCTATGTATGATATCATTTGCACGGTAGATGGCATCACATCCTCTTTATAACAGCAAACCACATTATTTATTATGTCACATCCACTTCAGACATGACGTCACACCCACTATATGAGACAGCACACCCACTCTATCCTTGCCATCACAACCTATCCACTGATATCACACCCACATTTATGTGACATCTCACCCACTCTACGTGTGACATCAGTTGCACTCTATAACAACACATCAACTCCTTAAATCTTCACACTACTGTACTTCTGACGTCACAACCTCTATATATGAAACTGCATCCAGTATGTAGGGCAATATACCATATATATGTGACATCACAGCAAATAGTCTGTGTCCTCACACCGACTCTATTGACCACTTCACACCTACTCTTTGTATGACATCACACTCTGCGTATGTATAGCACCTTTGCACTGTAGAATACATCACATCCTCACGTTACGACATCAAACCACCATTTCTAAGGCATCACACACAGTATATTTGACATCATATCCACAGTATCTCTGTCATCATATCCACTGTATTGATCATATCACAACAAGTGTATCTATGAGATCTCATCCGCTGTATATGATGACATCATATCCATTGTATACAATACATATTCACTTGTTTTCTTACCTCACAACCACTGTATCTGTGTCTCACACCCACTCTTTCCATCTTATCACACCCTTTGTATGTATGACTTCACACCCCTGTGTGCGTGCCATCATAAACACTATTTAAGTCATCACATCCACATTTTATGATATGACACCACATTATTTATGGCTTCGCATGCACTGTACTCATGACATCACTCCAAATATATCTGACATTTCATCCACTGTATCTGTGTCACCACAACCACTCTATTGATGATCTCAAACCAACTGTACGTATGACTTCACACCCATTTTATGTATGACATCTAACGCACTATACATAACGTCGCATCCACACTTTATGACTTCAACCATGGCACTCATCGCATTACATCCATTGCATTCGTGGCATCACAGACACTATATATGAGATCACACACATGACAACACAAGCGTTATGTCTGCCATCTCATCCATTGTATCTGAGACTACATCCACTGTATCTGTGTCCTCAAACTGAGTGTATCTATGATACCACACCCACTCTCTGGACCATATCACACACACTCTATGTATGACAGCACATTCAGGATGAAGGACATGACATAAACACTTTATGACATCACAGCCCTATATGCGTGACATCACAGCTAGTATACTTATGACATCATATCCAATATATTTGATATCTCACATACTGCTTTCATGACAATGCAACGTCTATACCTTTACATCACACACCACTATATTAGACATCACAGCCACTGTATTTGTGCCATCACACAGATGACACACACGTGTGTATCGATGTACCTCTGTGTCGATGATATCACAACAAGTATGTAAGTCATGACACGGCACACATATGGCATCATACACATTCTACATGACATCACATTCACACATTATGACATCAATAATCAGTATTTATGACATCACCAACACTGCATTTATGACATCAGATCCACTCTATATGAGATCACATCCACGGTTTATGGCATCTCATCCCCTACACCTGTGACATCACAACCAATAAATCTGTACCACTATGGTTCTGAATTCCTATCCACTATATTTGACATGAAACACACCGTGTTAAGACAATACAAACACTCTATCTGACAGCATAACCTCCATAATCTGTATCAGTGTGATGACACCCACTCTATCAATGATATAACACACACTGTAAGTAGGACACCAAACATACTATATGTATCGAACAATATGCAGTATATACAACATCACACCCACGCTGGGTGACATCAAGTCACTCTATTCATGACATTAAATCTACCTTATCTCACATCACACCCTTTACATCTGACAGTACATCCACTGTACCTGTGTCATTACACGCAGATTATCGATCATATAACCCCCATTGAATGTATGATACCAGAGCCACAATGTCTGTGAGAACTTATGAACTTCATATGACATCACATCCACTCTGTATGACACACACACTACTCTATGGCATCACACCCAATGTTCTCACATCATCAACCCAGAATATCTGACATCACGTCCACTGTACCTGGGTCATTACTGAGTGTATTGATTATACCACACCAGCATTATGTGTGATATCAACCCCACTATATGTATGACATCCTGTGATTAATTTGTGACAAAACACCCACTCTTTATGACATCACAAGTATATATTCACGGCAACACACCCACTCGATTCATGACACCACACCCACTGTATATGACATCACATACACTGTACTTGTGACATCTCAGCCACTGTAATTATCACAAGATACTTACTATGCTTTAGGCACCATACTCCGTACAAACAACATCTCACTTGGTATATGAATGGGAACACTACCACTGTATCCGATGTCATGGCACATACTACGTTTAGGACATCATATCCACTATATACGTTCTCACCCACACTGTGTGTATGACTACACAAGCTCTGTGTCTCTATTGAAAACCGTTCTAACTACCATCATATCCAATCTATATGTCATCACACCCACTATGTCAACGACATCACACCAACTATGTCAGAGATCACAGGTGGCATATGTATGCCGTCAGATGCACTACACATGACATCATGTCCACACTCTATGACAACAATCCAGAATATTTATGACATCACATGCTCTGTATTCTTGACATCACACGCATTATATACGATATGACATTTCATATACTGTGTATGATATCACAGTCCCTATATATATGACATCATACAATGACTCTATAGATGACATCACATACTCTACCTTTACGACTTATCTACTTTATATGGCATCACACACAGTGTTATGAGGACAGAACCATTGTGTACTTCACAGACACCATATCTGATATCACACACCCACTGCATCTGTGTCATCACAGCAAATGTATCAATTTTATCAATCCCATGGTATGTATGACATCACCTCCACTATATATATGAAATCATATGTAATACCTATGACATCACGTCCACTCTTTACGACATCACTCCAATTTACATAAGACATCACGTCTACTATATCTGACCTCACATCAACTGGATCTGTGTCGTCACACCCAGTCTATCGATGATATGACAACCAATATATATATGATATCACCTCCAGTATACGTGTGACATCCTATGCACAATATTTTTGACATCACACCCACACTGTGTGACATCACAACAATCTGTGTTCCTGACACCACGCTCGGCCTATGTATGATATCATTTGCACGGTAGATGGCATCACATCCTCTTTATATAACAGCAAACCACATTATTTATTATGTCACATCCACTTCAGACATGACGTCACACCCACTATATGAGACAGCACACCCACTCTATCCTTGCCATCACAACCTATCCACTGATATCACACCCACATTTATGTGACATCTCACCCACTCTACGTGTGACATCAGTTGCACTCTATAACAACACATCAACTCCTTAAATCTTCACACTACTGTACTTCTGACGTCACAACCTCTATATATGAAACTGCATCCAGTATGTAGGGCAATATACCATATATATGTGACATCACAGCAAATAGTCTGTGTCCTCACACCGACTCTATTGACCACTTCACACCTACTCTTTGTATGACATCACACTCTGCGTATGTATAGCACCTTTGCACTGTAGAATACATCACATCCTCACGTTACGACATCAAACCACCATTTCTAAGGCATCACACACAGTATATTTGACATCATATCCACAGTATCTCTGTCATCATATCCACTGTATTGATCATATCACAACAAGTGTATCTATGAGATCTCATCCGCTGTATATGATGACATCATATCCATTGTATACAATACATATTCACTTGTTTTCTTACCTCACAACCACTGTATCTGTGTCTCACACCCACTCTTTCCATCTTATCACACCCTTTGTATGTATGACTTCACACCCCTGTGTGCGTGCCATCATAAACACTATTTAAGTCATCACATCCACATTTTATGATATGACACCACATTATTTATGGCTTCGCATGCACTGTACTCATGACATCACTCCAAATATATCTGACATTTCATCCACTGTATCTGTGTCACCACAACCACTCTATTGATGATCTCAAACCAACTGTACGTATGACTTCACACCCATTTTATGTATGACATCTAACGCACTATACATAACGTCGCATCCACACTTTATGACTTCAACCATGGCACTCATCGCATTACATCCATTGCATTCGTGGCATCACAGACACTATATATGAGATCACACACATGACAACACAAGCGTTATGTCTGCCATCTCATCCATTGTATCTGAGACTACATCCACTGTATCTGTGTCCTCAAACTGAGTGTATCTATGATACCACACCCACTCTCTGGACCATATCACACACACTCTATGTATGACAGCACATTCAGGATGAAGGACATGACATAAACACTTTATGACATCACAGCCCTATATGCGTGACATCACAGCTAGTATACTTATGACATCATATCCAATATATTTGATATCTCACATACTGCTTTCATGACAATGCAACGTCTATACCTTACATCACACCCACTATATTAGACATCACAGCCACTGTATTTGTGCCATCACACAGATGACACACACGTGTGTATCGATGTACCTCTGTGTCGATGATATCACAACAAGTATGTAAGTCATGACACGGCACACATATGGCATCATACACATTCTACATGACATCACATTCACACATTATGACATCAATAATCAGTATTTATGACATCACCAACACTGCATTTATGACATCAGATCCACTCTATATGAGATCACATCCACGGTTTATGGCATCTCATCCCCTACACCTGTGACATCACAACCAATAAATCTGTACCACTATGGTTCTGAATTCCTATCCACTATATTTGACATGAAACACACCGTGTTAAGACAATACAAACACTCTATCTGACAGCATAACCTCCATAATCTGTATCAGTGTGATGACACCCACTCTATCAATGATATAACACACACTGTAAGTAGGACACACCAAACATACTATATGTATCGAACAATATGCAGTATATACAACATCACACCCACGCTGGGTGACATCAAGTCACTCTATTCATGACATTAAATCTACCTTATCTCACATCACACCCTTTACATCTGACAGTACATCCACTGTACCTGTGTCATTACACGCAGATTATCGATCATATAACCCCCATTGAATGTATGATACCAGAGCCACAATGTCTGTGAGAACTTATGATGAACTTCATATGACATCACATCCACTCTGTATGACATCACACTACTCTATGGCATCACACCCAATGTTCTCACATCATCAACCCAGAATATCTGACATCACGTCCACTGTACCTGGGTCATTACTGAGTGTATTGATTATACCACACCAGCATTATGTGTGATATCAACCCCACTATATGTATGACATCCTGTGATTAATTTGTGACAAAACACCCACTCTTTATGACATCACAAGTATATATTCACGGCAACACACCCACTCGATTCATGACACCACACCCACTGTATATGACATCACATACACTGTACTTGTGACATCTCAGCCACTGTAATTATCACAAGATACTTACTATGCTTTAGGCACCATACTCCGTACAAACAACATCTCACTTGGTATATGAATGGGAACACTACCACTGTATCCGATGTCATGGCACATACTACGTTTAGGACATCATATCCACTATATACGTTCTCACCCACACTGTGTGTATGACTACACAAGCTCTGTGTCTCTCTCTATTGAAAACCGTTCTAACTACCATCATATCCAATCTATATGTCATCACACCCACTATGTCAACGACATCACACCAACTATGTCAGAGATCACAGGTGGCATATGTATGCCGTCAGATGCACTACACATGACATCATGTCCACACTCTATGACAACAATCCAGAATATTTATGACATCACATGCTCTGTATTCTTGACATCACACGCATTATATACGATATGACATTTCATATACTGTGTATGATATCACAGTCCCTATATATATGACATCATACAATGACTCTATAGATGACATCACATACTCTACCTTTACGACTTATCTACTTTATATGGCATCACACACAGTGTTATGAGGACAGAACCATTGTGTACTTCACAGACACCATATCTGATATCACACCCACTGCATCTGTGTCATCACAGCAAATGTATCAATTTTATCAATCCCATGGTATGTATGACATCACCTCCACTATATATATGAAATCATATGTAATACCTATGACATCACGTCCACTCTTTACGACATCACTCCAATTTACATAAGACATCACGTCTACTATATCTGACCTCACATCAACTGGATCTGTGTCGTCACACCCAGTCTATCGATGATATGACAACCAATATATATATGATATCACCTCCAGTATACGTGTGACATCCTATGCACAATATTTTTGACATCACACCCACACTGTGTGACATCACAACAATCTGTGTTCCTGACACCACGCTCGGCCTATGTATGATATCATTTGCACGGTAGATGGCATCACATCCTCTTTATAACAGCAAACCACATTATTTATTATGTCACATCCACTTCAGACATGACGTCACACCCACTATATGAGACAGCACACCCACTCTATCCTTGCCATCACAACCTATCCACTGATATCACACCCACATTTATGTGACATCTCACCCACTCTACGTGTGACATCAGTTGCACTCTATAACAACACATCAACTCCTTAAATCTTCACACTACTGTACTTCTGACGTCACAACCTCTATATATGAAACTGCATCCAGTATGTAGGGCAATATACCATATATATGTGACATCACAGCAAATAGTCTGTGTCCTCACACCGACTCTATTGACCACTTCACACCTACTCTTTGTATGACATCACACTCTGCGTATGTATAGCACCTTTGCACTGTAGAATACATCACATCCTCACGTTACGACATCAAACCACCATTTCTAAGGCATCACACACAGTATATTTGACATCATATCCACAGTATCTCTGTCATCATATCCACTGTATTGATCATATCACAACAAGTGTATCTATGAGATCTCATCCGCTGTATATGATGACATCATATCCATTGTATACAATACATATTCACTTGTTTTCTTACCTCACAACCACTGTATCTGTGTCTCACACCCACTCTTTCCATCTTATCACACCCTTTGTATGTATGACTTCACACCCCTGTGTGCGTGCCATCATAAACACTATTTAGTCATCATCACACATCCACATTTTATGATATGACACCACATTATTTATGGCTTCGCATGCACTGTACTCATGACATCACTCCAAATATATCTGACATTTCATCCACTGTATCTGTGTCACCACAACCACTCTATTGATGATCTCAAACCAACTGTACGTGTACGTATGACTTCACACCCATTTTATGTATGACATCTAACGCACTATACATAACGTCGCATCCACACTTTATGACTTCAACCATGGCACTCATCGCATTACATCCATTGCATTCGTGGCATCACAGACACTATATATGAGATCACACACATGACAACACAAGCGTTATGTCTGCCATCTCATCCATTGTATCTGAGACTACATCCACTGTATCTGTGTCCTCAAACTGAGTGTATCTATGATACCACACCCACTCTCTGGACCATATCACACACACTCTATGTATGACAGCACATTCAGGATGAAGGACATGACATAAACACTTTATGACATCACAGCCCTATATGCGTGACATCATCACAGCTAGTATACTTATGACATCATATCCAATATATTTGATATCTCACATACTGCTTTCATGACAATGCAACGTCTATACCTTACATCACACCCACTATATTAGACATCACAGCCACTGTATTTGTGCCATCACACAGATGACACACACGTGTGTATCGATGTACCTCTGTGTCGATGATATCACAACAAGTATGTAAGTCATGACACGGCACACATATGGCATCATACACATTCTACATGACATCACATTCACACATTATGACATCAATAATCAGTATTTATGACATCACCAACACTGCATTTATGACATCAGATCCACTCTATATGAGATCACATCCACGGTTTATGGCATCTCATCCCCTACACCTGTGACATCACAACCAATAAATCTGTACCACTATGGTTCTGAATTCCTATCCACTATATTTGACATGAAACACACCGTGTTAAGACAATACAAACACTCTATCTGACAGCATAACCTCCATAATCTGTATCAGTGTGATGACACCCACTCTATCAATGATATAACACACACTGTAAGTAGGACACCAAACATACTATATGTATCGAACAATATGCAGTATATACAACATCACACCCACGCTGGGTGACATCAAGTCACTCTATTCATGACATTAAATCTACCTTATCTCACATCACACCCTTTACATCTGACAGTACATCCACTGTACCTGTGTCATTACACGCAGATTATCGATCATATAACCCCCATTGAATGTATGATACCAGAGCCACAATGTCTGTGAGAACTTATGAACTTCATATGACATCACATCCACTCTGTATGACATCACACTACTCTATGGCATCACACCCAATGTTCTCACATCATCAACCCAGAATATCTGACATCACGTCCACTGTACCTGGGTCATTACTGAGTGTATTGATTATACCACACCAGCATTATGTGTGATATCAACCCCACTATATGTATGACATCCTGTGATTAATTTGTGACAAAACACCCACTCTTTATGACATCACAAGTATATATTCACGGCAACACACCCACTCGATTCATGACACCACACCCACTGTATATGACATCACATACACTGTACTTGTGACATCTCAGCCACTGTAATTATCACAAGATACTTACTATGCTTTAGGCACCATACTCCGTACAAACAACATCTCACTTGGTATATGAATGGGAACACTACCACTGTATCCGATGTCATGGCACATACTACGTTTAGGACATCATATCCACTATATACGTTCTCACCCACACTGTGTGTATGACTACACAAGCTCTGTGTCTCTATTGAAAACCGTTCTAACTACCATCATATCCAATCTATATGTCATCACACCCACTATGTCAACGACATCACACCAACTATGTCAGAGATCACAGGTGGCATATGTATGCCGTCAGATGCACTACACATGACATCATGTCCACACTCTATGACAACAATCCAGAATATTTATGACATCACATGCTCTGTATTCTTGACATCACACGCATTATATACGATATGACATTTCATATACTGTGTATGATATCACAGTCCCTATATATATGACATCATACAATGACTCTATAGATGACATCACATACTCTACCTTTACGACTTATCTACTTTATATGGCATCACACACAGTGTTATGAGGACAGAACCATTGTGTACTTCACAGACACCATATCTGATATCACACCCACTGCATCTGTGTCATCACAGCAAATGTATCAATTTTATCAATCCCATGGTATGTATGACATCACCTCCACTATATATATGAAATCATATGTAATACCTATGACATCACGTCCACTCTTTACGACATCACTCCAATTTACATAAGACATCACGTCTACTATATCTGACCTCACATCAACTGGATCTGTGTCGTCACACCCAGTCTATCGATGATATGACAACCAATATATATATGATATCACCTCCAGTATACGTGTGACATCCTATGCACAATATTTTTGACATCACACCCACACTGTGTGACATCACAACAATCTGTGTTCCTGACACCACGCTCGGCCTATGTATGATATCATTTGCACGGTAGATGGCATCACATCCTCTTTATAACAGCAAACCACATTATTTATTATGTCACATCCACTTCAGACATGACGTCACACCCACTATATGAGACAGCACACCCACTCTATCCTTGCCATCACAACCTATCCACTGATATCACACCCACATTTATGTGACATCTCACCCACTCTACGTGTGACATCAGTTGCACTCTATAACAACACATCAACTCCTTAAATCTTCACACTACTGTACTTCTGACGTCACAACCTCTATATATGAAACTGCATCCAGTATGTAGGGCAATATACCATATATATGTGACATCACAGCAAATAGTCTGTGTCCTCACACCGACTCTATTGACCACTTCACACCTACTCTTTGTATGACATCACACTCTGCGTATGTATAGCACCTTTGCACTGTAGAATACATCACATCATCATCACATCCTCACGTTACGACATCAAACCACCATTTCTAAGGCATCACACACAGTATATTTGACATCATATCCACAGTATCTCTGTCATCATATCCACTGTATTGATCATATCACAACAAGTGTATCTATGAGATCTCATCCGCTGTATATGATGACATCATATCCATTGTATACAATACATATTCACTTGTTTTCTTACCTCACAACCACTGTATCTGTGTCTCACACCCACTCTTTCCATCTTATCACACCCTTTGTATGTATGACTTCACACCCCTGTGTGCGTGCCATCATAAACACTATTTAAGTCATCACATCCACATTTTATGATATGACACCACATTATTTATGGCTTCGCATGCACTGTACTCATGACATCACTCCAAATATATCTGACATTTCATCCACTGTATCTGTGTCACCACAACCACTCTATTGATGATCTCAAACCAACTGTACGTATGACTTCACACCCATTTTATGTATGACATCTAACGCACTATACATAACGTCGCATCCACACTTTATGACTTCAACCATGGCACTCATCGCATTACATCCATTGCATTCGTGGCATCACAGACACTATATATGAGATCACACACATGACAACACAAGCGTTATGTCTGCCATCTCATCCATTGTATCTGAGACTACATCCACTGTATCTGTGTCCTCAAACTGAGTGTATCTATGATACCACACCCACTCTCTGGACCATATCACACACACTCTATGTATGACAGCACATTCAGGATGAAGGACATGACATAAACACTTTATGACATCACAGCCCTATATGCGTGACATCACAGCTAGTATACTTATGACATCATATCCAATATATTTGATATCTCACATACTGCTTTCATGACAATGCAACGTCTATACCTTACATCACACCCACTATATTAGACATCACAGCCACTGTATTTGTGCCATCACACAGATGACACACACGTGTGTATCGATGTACCTCTGTGTCGATGATATCACAACAAGTATGTAAGTCTGACACGGCACACATATGGCATCATACACATTCTACATGACATCACATTCACACATTATGACATCAATAATCAGTATTTATGACATCACCAACACTGCATTTATGACATCAGATCCACTCTATATGAGATCACATCCACGGTTTATGGCATCTCATCCCCTACACCTGTGACATCACAACCAATAAATCTGTACCACTATGGTTCTGAATTCCTATCCACTATATTTGACATGAAAAACACACCGTGTTAAGACAATACAAACACTCTATCTGACAGCATAACCTCCATAATCTGTATCAGTGTGATGACACCCACTCTATCAATGATATAACACACACTGTAAGTAGGACACCAAACATACTATATGTATCGAACAATATGCAGTATATACAACATCACACCCACGCTGGGTGACATCAAGTCACTCTATTCATGACATTAAATCTACCTTATCTCACATCACACCCTTTACATCTGACAGTACATCCACTGTACCTGTGTCATTACACGCAGATTATCGATCATATAACCCCCATTGAATGTATGATACCAGAGCCACAATGTCTGTGAGAACTTATGAACTTCATATGACATCACATCCACTCTGTATGACATCACACTACTCTATGGCATCACACCCAATGTTCTCACATCATCAACCCAGAATATCTGACATCACGTCCACTGTACCTGGGTCATTACTGAGTGTATTGATTATACCACACCAGCATTATGTGTGATATCAACCCCACTATATGTATGACATCCTGTGATTAATTTGTGACAAAACACCCACTCTTTATGACATCACAAGTATATATTCACGGCAACACACCCACTCGATTCATGACACCACACCCACTGTATATGACATCACATACACTGTACTTGTGACATCTCAGCCACTGTAATTATCACAAGATACTTACTATGCTTTAGGCACCATACTCCGTACAAACAACATCTCACTTGGTATATGAATGGGAACACTACCACTGTATCCGATGTCATGTCATGGCACATACTACGTTTAGGACATCATATCCACTATATACGTTCTCACCCACACTGTGTGTATGACTACACAAGCTCTGTGTCTCTATTGAAAACCGTTCTAACTACCATCATATCCAATCTATATGTCATCACACCCACTATGTCAACGACATCACACCAACTATGTCAGAGATCACAGGTGGCATATGTATGCCGTCAGATGCACTACACATGACATCATGTCCACACTCTATGACAACAATCCAGAATATTTATGACATCACATGCTCTGTATTCTTGACATCACACGCATTATATACGATATGACATTTCATATACTGTGTATGATATCACAGTCCCTATATATATGACATCATACAATGACTCTATAGATGACATCACATACTCTACCTTTACGACTTATCTACTTTATATGGCATCACACACAGTGTTATGAGGACAGAACCATTGTGTACTTCACAGACACCATATCTGATATCACACCCACTGCATCTGTGTGTCATCACAGCAAATGTATCAATTTTATCAATCCCATGGTATGTATGACATCACCTCCACTATATATATGAAATCATATGTAATACCTATGACATCACGTCCACTCTTTACGACATCACTCCAATTTACATAAGACATCACGTCTACTATATCTGACCTCACATCAACTGGATCTGTGTCGTCACACCCAGTCTATCGATGATATGACAACCAATATATATATGATATCACCTCCAGTATACGTGTGACATCCTATGCACAATATTTTTGACATCACACCCACACTGTGTGACATCACAACAATCTGTGTTCCTGACACCACGCTCGGCCTATGTATGATATCATTTGCACGGTAGATGGCATCACATCCTCTTTTATAACAGCAAACCACATTATTTATTATGTCACATCCACTTCAGACATGACGTCACACCCACTATATGAGACAGCACACCCACTCTATCCTTGCCATCACAACCTATCCACTGATATCAACCCACATTTATGTGACATCTCACCCACTCTACGTGTGACATCAGTTGCACTCTATAACAACACATCAACTCCTTAAATCTTCACACTACTGTACTTCTGACGTCACAACCTCTATATATGAAACTGCATCCAGTATGTAGGGGCAATATACCATATATATGTGACATCACAGCAAATAGTCTGTGTCCTCACACCGACTCTATTGACCACTTCACACCTACTCTTTGTATGACATCACACTCTGCGTATGTATAGCACCTTTGCACTGTAGAATACATCACATCCTCACGTTACGACATCAAACCACCATTTCTAAGGCATCACACACAGTATATTTGACATCATATCCACAGTATCTCTGTCATCATATCCACTGTATTGATCATATCACAACAAGTGTATCTATGAGATCTCATCCGCTGTATATGATGACATCATATCCATTGTATACAATACATATTCACTTGTTTTCTTACCTCACAACCACTGTATCTGTGTCTCACACCCACTCTTTCCATCTTATCACACCCTTTGTATGTATGACATCACACCCCTGTGTGCGTGCCATCATAAACACTATTTAAGTCATCACATCCACATTTTATGATATGACACCACATTATTTATGGCTTCGCATGCACTGTACTCATGACATCACTCCAAATATATCTGACATTTCATCCACTGTATCTGTGTCACCACAACCACTCTATTGATGATCTCAAACCAACTGTACGTATGACTTCACACCCATTTTATGTATGACATCTAACGCACTATACATAACGTCGCATCCACACTTTATGACTTCAACCATGGCACTCATCGCATTACATCCATTGCATTCGTGGCATCACAGACACTATATATGAGATCACACACATGACAACACAAGCGTTATGTCTGCCATCTCATCCATTGTATCTGAGACTACATCCACTGTATCTGTGTCCTCAAACTGAGTGTATCTATGATACCACACCCACTCTCTGGACCAATCACACACACTCTATGTATGACAGCACATTCAGGATGAAGGACATGACATAAACACTTTATGACATCACAGCCCTATATGCGTGACATCACAGCTAGTATACTTATGACATCATATCCAATATATTTGATATCTCACATACTGCTTTCATGACAATGCAACGTCTATACCTTACATCACACCCACTATATTAGACATCACAGCCACTGTATTTGTGCCATCACACAGATGACACACACGTGTGTATCGATGTACCTCTGTGTCGATGATATCACAACAAGTATGTAAGTCATGACACGGCACACATATGGCATCATACACATTCTACATGACATCACATTCACACATTATGACATCAATAATCAGTATTTATGACATCACCAACACTGCATTTATGACATCAGATCCACTCTATATGAGATCACATCCACGGTTTATGGCATCTCATCCCCTACACCTGTGACATCACAACCAATAAATCTGTACCACTATGGTTCTGAATTCCTATCCACTATATTTGACATGAAACACACCGTGTTAAGACAATACAAACACTCTATCTGACAGCATAACCTCCATAATCTGTATCAGTGTGATGACACCCACTCTATCAATGATATAACACACACTGTAAGTAGGACACCAAACATACTATATGTATCGAACAATATGCAGTATATACAACATCACACCCACGCTGGGTGACATCAAGTCACTCTATTCATGACATTAAATCTACCTTATCTCACATCACACCCTTTACATCTGACAGTACATCCACTGTACCTGTGTCATTACACGCAGATTATCGATCATATAACCCCCATTGAATGTATGATACCAGAGCCACAATGTCTGTGAGAACTTATGAACTTCATATGACATCACATCCACTCTGTATGACATCACACTACTCTATGGCATCACACCCAATGTTCTCACATCATCAACCCAGAATATCTGACATCACGTCCACTGTACCTGGGTCATTACTGAGTATATGATTATACCACACCAGCATTATGTGTGATATCAACCCCACTATATGTATGACATCCTGTGATTAATTTGTGACAAAACACCCACTCTTTATGACATCACAAGTATATATTCACGGCAACACACCCACTCGATTCATGACACCACACCCACTGTATATGACATCACATACACTGTACTTGTGACATCTCAGCCACTGTAATTATCACAAGATACTTACTATGCTTTAGGCACCATACTCCGTACAAACAACATCTCACTTGGTATATGAATGGGAACACTACCACTGTATCCGATGTCATGGCACATACTACGTTTAGGACATCATATCCACTATATACGTTCTCACCCACACTGTGTGTATGACTACACAAGCTCTGTGTCTCTATTGAAAACCGTTCTAACTACCATCATATCCAATCTATATGTCATCACACCCACTATGTCAACGACATCACACCAACTATGTCAGAGATCACAGGTGGCATATGTATGCCGTCAGATGCACTACACATGACATCATGTCCACACTCTATGACAACAATCCAGAATATTTATGACATCACATGCTCTGTATTCTTGACATCACACGCATTATATACGATATGACATTTCATATACTGTGTATGATATCACAGTCCCTATATATATGACATCATACAATGACTCTATAGATGACATCACATACTCTACCTTTACGACTTATCTACTTTATATGGCATCACACACAGTGTTATGAGGACAGAACCATTGTGTACTTCACAGACACCATATCTGATATCACACCCACTGCATCTGTGTCATCACAGCAAATGTATCAATTTTATCAATCCCATGGTATGTATGACATCACCTCCACTATATATATGAAATCATATGTAATACCTATGACATCACGTCCACTCTTTACGACATCACTTTACGACATCACTCCATTTACATAAGACATCACGTCCACTATATCTGACCTCACATCAACTGGATCTGTGTCGTCACACCCAGTCTATCGATGATATGACAACCAATATATATATGATATCACATCCAGTATACGTGTGACATCCTATGCACAATATTTTGACATGACATCACACCCACACTGTGTGACATCACAACAATCTGTGTTCCTGACACCACGCTCGGCCTATGTATGATATCATTTGCACGGTAGATGGCATCACATCCTCTTTATAACAGCAAACCACATTATTTATTATGTCACATCCACTTCAGACATGACGTCACACCCACTATATGAGACAGCACACCCACTCTATCCTTGCCATCACAACCTATCCACTGATATCACACCCACATTTATGTGACATCTCACCCACTCTACGTGTGACATCAGTTGCACTCTATAACAACACATCAACTCCTTAAATCTTCACACTACTGTACTTCTGACGTCACAACCTCTATATATGAAACTGCATCCAGTATGTAGGGCAATATATACCATATATATGTGACATCACAGCAAATAGTCTGTGTCCTCACACCGACTCTATTGACCACTTCACACCTACTCTTTGTATGACATCACACTCTGCGTATGTATAGCACCTTTGCACTGTAGAATACATCACATCCTCACGTTACGACATCAAACCACCATTTCTAAGGCATCACACACAGTATATTTGACATCATATCCACAGTATCTCTGTCATCATATCCACTGTATTGATCATATCACAACAAGTGTATCTATGAGATCTCATCCGCTGTATATGATGACATCATATCCATTGTATACAATACATATTCACTTGTTTTCTTACCTCACAACCACTGTATCTGTGTCTCACACCCACTCTTTCCATCTTATCACACCCTTTGTATGTATGACATCACACCCCTGTGTGCGTGCCATCATAAACACTATTTAAGTCATCACATCCACATTTTATGATATGACACCACATTATTTATGACTTCGCATGCACTGTACTCATGACATCACTCCAAATATATCTGACATTTCATCCACTGTATCTGTGTCACCACAACACTCTATTGATGATCTCAAACCAACTGTACGTATGACTTCACACCCATTTTATGTATGACATCTAACGCACTATACATAACGTCGCATCCACACTTTATGACTTCAACCATGGCACTCATCGCATTACATCCATTGCATTCGTGGCATCACAGACACTATATATGAGATCACACACATGACAACACAAGCGTTATGTCTGCCATCTCATCCATTGTATCTGAGACTACATCCACTGTATCTGTGTCCTCAAACTGAGTGTATCTATGATACCACACCCACTCTCTGGACCATATCACACACACTCTATGTATGACAGCACATTCAGGATGAAGGACATGACATAAACACTTTATGACATCACAGCCCTATATGCGTGACATCACAGCTAGTATATTTATGACATCATATCCAATATATTTGATATCTCACATACTGCTTTCATGACAATGCAACGTCTATACCTTACATCACACCCACTATATTAGACATCACAGCCACTGTATTTGTGCCATGCCACACACAGATGACACACACGTGTGTATCGATGTACCTCTGTGTCGATGATATCACAACAAGTATGTAAGTCATGACACGGCACACATATGGCATCATACACATTCTACATGACATCACATTCACACATTATGACATCAATAATCAGTATTTATGACATCACCAACACTGCATTTATGACATCAGATCCACTCTATATGAGATCACATCCACGGTTTATGGCATCTCATCCCCTACACCTGTGACATCACAACCAATAAATCTGTACCACTATGGTTCTGAATTCCTATCCACTATATTTGACATGAAACACACCGTGTTAAGACAATACAAACACTCTATCTGACAGCATAACCTCCATAATCTGTATCAGTGTGATGACACCCACTCTATCAATGATATAACACACACTGTAAGTAGGACACCAAACATACTATATGTATCGAACAATATGCAGTATATACAACATCACACCCACGCTGGGTGACATCAAGTCAGTCTCTATGACATGACATTAAATCTACCTTATCTCACATCACACCCTTTACATCTGACAGTACATCCACTGTACCTGTGTCATTACACGCAGATTATCGATCATATAACCCCCATTGAATGTATGATACCAGAGCCACAATGTCTGTGAGAACTTATGAACTTCATATGACATCACATCCACTCTGTATGACATCACACTACTCTATGGCATCACACCCAATGTTCTCACATCATCAACCCAGAATATCTGACATCACGTCCACTGTACCTGGGTCATTACTGAGTATATTGATTATACCACACCAGCATTATGTGTGATATCAACCCCACTATATGTATGACATCCTGTGATTAATTTGTGACAAAACACCCACTCTTTATGACATCACAAGTATGTATTCACGGCAACACACCCACTCGATTCATGACACCACACCCACTGTATATGACATCACATACACTGTACTTGTGACATCTCAGCCACTGTAATTATGACAAGATACTTACTATGCTTTAGGCACCATACTCCGTACAAACAACATCTCACTTGGTATATGAATGGGAACACTACCACTGTATCCGATGTCATGGCACATACTACGTTTAGGACATCATATCCACTATATACGTTCTCACCCACACTGTGTGTATGACTACACAAGCTCTGTGTCTCTATTGAAAACCGTTCTAACTGCCATCATATCCAATCTATATGTCATCACACCCACTATGTCAACGACATCACACCAACTATGTCAGAGATCACAGGTGGCATATGTATGCCGTCAGATGCACTACACATGACATCATGTCCACACTCTATGACAACAATCCAGAATATTTATGACATCACATGCTCTGTATTCTTGACATCACACGCATTATATACGATATGACATTTCATATACTGTGTATGATATCACAGTCCCTATATATATGACATCATACAATGACTCTATAGATGACATCACATACTCTACCTTTACGACTTATCTCTTTTATATGGCATCACACACAGTGTTATGAGGACAGAACCATTGTGTACTTCACAGACACCATATCTGATATCACACCCACTGCATCTGTGTCATCACAGCAAATGTATCAATTTTATCAATCCCATGGTATGTATGACATCACCTCCACTATATATATGAAATCATATGTAATACCTATGACATCACGTCCACTCTTTACGACATCACTCCAATTTACATAAGACATCACGTCTACTATATCTGACCTCACATCAACTGGATCTGTGTCGTCACACCCAGTCTATCGATGATATGACAACCAATATATATATGATATCACATCCAGTATACGTGTGACATCCTATGCACAATTTTTTTTGACATCACACCCACACTGTGTGACATCACAACAATCTGTGTTCCTGACACCACGCTCGGCCTATGTATGATATCATTTGCACGGTAGATGGCATCACATCCTCTTTATAACAGCAAACCACATTATTTATTATGTGTCCATCCACTTCAGACATGACGTCACACCCACTATATGAGACAGCACACCCACTCTATCCTTGCCATCACAACCTATCCACTGATATCACACCCACATTTATGTGACATCTCACCCACTCTACGTGTGACATCAGTTGCACTCTATAACACACATCAACTCCTTAAATCTTCACACTACTGTACTTCTGATGTCACAACCTCTATATATGAAACTGCATCCAGTATGTAGGGCAATATATACCCATATATATGTGACATCACAGCAAATAGTCTGTGTCCTCACACCGACTCTATTGACCACTTCACACCTACTCTTTGTATGACATCACACTCTGCGTATGTATAGCACCTTTGCACTGTAGAATACATCACATCCTCACGTTACGACATCAAACCACCATTTCTAAGGCATCACACACAGTATATTTGACATCATATCCACAGTATCTCTGTCATCATATCCACTGTATTGATCATATCACAACAAGTGTATCTATGAGATCTCATCCGCTGTATATGATGACATCATATCCATTGTATACAATACATATTCACTTGTTTTCTTACCTCACAACCACTGTATCTGTGTCTCACACCCACTCTTTCCATCTTATCACACCCTTTGTATGTATGACATCACACCCCTGTGTGCGTGCCATCATAAACACTATTTAAGTCATCACATCCACATTTTATGACATGACACCACATTATTTATGACTTCGCATGCACTGTACTCATGACATCACTCCAAATATATCTGACATTTCATCCACTGTATCTGTGTCACCACAACCACTCTATGATGATGATCTCAAACCAACTGTACGTATGACTTCACACCCATTTTTTATGTATGACATCTAACGCACTATACATAACGTCGCATCCACACTTTATGACTTCAACCATGGCACTCATCGCATTACATCCATTGCATTCGTGGCATCACAGACACTATATATGAGATCACACACATGACAACACAAGCGTTATGTCTGCCATCATCATCCATTGTATCTGAGACTACATCCACTGTATCTGTGTCCTCAAACTGAGTGTATCTATGATACCACACCCACTCTCTGGACCATATCACACACACTCTATGTATGACAGCACATTCAGGATGAAGGACATGACATAAACACTTTATGACATCACAGCCCTATATGCGTGACATCACAGCTAGTATATTTATGACATCATATCCAATATATATGATATCTCACATACTGCTTTCATGACAATGCAACGTCTATACCTTACATCACACCCACTATATTAGACATCACAGCCACTGTATTTGTGCCATCACACAGATGACACACACGTGTGTATCGATGTACCTCTGTGTCGATGATATCACAACAAGTATGTAAGTCATGACACGGCACACATATGGCATCATACACATTCTACATGACATCACATTCACACATTATGACATCAATAATCAGTATTTATGACATCACCAACACTGCATTTATGACATCAGATCCACTCTATATGAGATCACATCCACGGTTTATGGCATCTCATCCCCTATACCTGTGACATCACAACCAATAAATCTGTACCACTATGGTTCTGAATTCCTATCCACTATATTTGACATGAAACACACCGTGTTAAGACAATACAAACACTCTATCTGACAGCATAACCTCCATAATCTGTATCAGTGTGATGACACCCACTCTATCAATGATATAACACACACTGTAAGTAGGACACCACACATACTATATGTATCGAACAATATGCAGTATATACAACATCACACCCACGCTGGGTGACATCAAGTCACTCTATTCATGACATTAAATCTTCTTTATCTCACATCACACCCTTTACATCTGACAGTACATCCACTGTACCTGTGTCATTACACGCAGATTATCGATCATATAACCCCCATTGAATGTATGATACCACAGCCACAATGTCTGTGAGAACTTATGAACTTCATATGACATCACATCCACTCTGTATGATATCACACCACTCTATGGCATCACACCCACTGTTCTCATCATCATCAACCCAGAATATCTGACATCACGTCCACTGTACCTGGGTCATTACTGAGTATATTGATTATACCACACCAGCATTATGTGTGATATCAACCCCACTATATGTATGACATCCTGTGATTAATTTGTGACAAAACACCCACTCTTTATGACATCACAAGTATGTATTCACGGCAACACACCCACTCGATTCATGACACCACACCCACTGTATATGACATCACATACACTGTACTTGTGACATCACAGCCACTGTAATTATGACAAGATACTTACTATGCTTTAGGCACCATACTCCGTACAAACAACATCTCACTTGGTATATGAATGGGAACACTACCACTGTATCCGATGTCATGGCACATACTACGTTTAGGACATCATATCCACTATATACGTTCTCACCCACACTGTGTGTATGACTACACAAGCTCTGTGTCTCTCTTGAAAACCGTTCTAACTGCCATCATATCCATATCCAATCTATATGTCATCACACCCACTATGTCAACGACATCACACCAACTATGTCAGAGATCACAGGTGGCATATGTATGCCGTCAGATGCACTACACATGACATCATATCCACACTCTATGACAACAATCCAGAATATTTATGACATCACATGCTCTGTATTCATGACATCACACGCATTATATACGATATGACATTTCATTTACTGTGTATGATATCACAGTCCCTATATATATGACATCATACAATGACTCTATAGATGACATCACACACTCTACCTTTACGACTTATCTACTTTATATGGCATCACACACAGTGTTATGAGGACAGAACCATTGTGTACTTCACAGACACCATATCTGATATCACACCCACTGCATCTGTGTCATCACAGCAAATGTATCAATTTTATCAATCCCATGGTATGTATGACATCACCTCCACTATATATATGAAATCATATGTAATACCTATGACATCACATCCACTCTTTACGACATCATCCACTTTACATATGACATCACGTCCACTATATCTGACCTCACATCAACTGGATCTGTGTCGTCACACCCAGTCTATCGATGATATGACAACCAATATATATATGATATCACATCCAGTATACGTGTGACATCCTATGCACAATATTTTTGACATCACACCCACACTGTATGACATCACAACAATCTGTGTTGCTGACACCACACTCGGCCTATGTATGATATCATTTGCACGGTAGATGGCATCACATCCTCTTTATAACAGCAAACCACATTATTTATATGATGTCACATCCACTTCAGACATGACGTCACACCCACTATATGAGACAGCACACCCACTCTATCCTTGCCATCACAACCTATCCACTGATATCACACCCACATTTATGTGACATCTCACCCACTCTACGTGTGACATCAGTTGCACTCTATAACATCACATCAACTCCTTAAATCTTCACACTACTGTACTTCTGATGTCACAACCTCTATATTGAAAACTGCATCCAGTATGTAGGGCAATATATACCCTATACATGTGACATCACAGCAAATAGTCTGTGTCCTCACACCGACTCTATTGACCACGTCACACCTACTCTTTGTATGACATCACACTCTGCGTATGTATAGCACCTTTGCACTGCAGAATACATCACATCCTCACGTTACGACATCAAACCACCATTTCTAAGGCATCACACACAGTATATTTGACATCATATCCACAGTATCTCTGTCATCATATCCACTGTATTGATGATATCACAACAAGTCTATCTATGAGATCTCATCCGCTGTATATGATGACATCATATCCATTGTATACAATACATATTCACTTGTTTTGTTACCTCACAACCACTGTATCTGTGTCTCACACCCACTCTTTCCATCTTATCACACCCTTTGTATGTATGACATCACACCCCTGTTTGCGTGCCATCATAAACACTATTTAAGTCATCACATCCACATTTTATGACATGACACCACTTATTTTATGACTTCGCATGCACTGTACTCATGACATCACTCCAAATATATCTGACATTGCATCCACTGTATCTGTGTCACCACAACCACTCTAATGATGATCTCAAACCAACTGTACGTATGACTTCACACCCATTTTATATATGACATCTAACGCACTATACATAACGTCGCATCCACTCTTTATGACTTCAACCATGGCACTCATCGCATTACATCCATTGCATTCGTGGCATCACAGACACTATATATGAGATCACACACATGACAACACAAGCGTTATGTCTGCCATCTCATCCATTGTATCTGAGACTACATCCACTGTATCTGTGTCCTCAAACTGAGTGTATCTATGATACCACACCCACTCTCTGGACCATATCACACACACTCTATGTATGACAGCACATTCAGGATGAATGACATGACATAAACACTTTATGACATCACAGCCCTATATGCGTGACATCACAGCTAGTATATTTATGACATCATATCCAATATATATGATATCTCACATACTGCTTTCATGACAATGCAACGTCTATACCTTACATCACACCCACTATATTTGACATCACAGCCACTGTATTTGTGCCATCACACAGATGACACACACGTGTGTATCGATGTACCTCTGTGTCGATGATATCACAACAAGTATGTAAGTCATGACACGGCACACATATGGCATCATACACATTCTACATGACATCACATTCACACATTATGACATCAATAATCAGTATTTATGACATCACCAACACTGCATTTATGACATCAGATCCACTCTATATGAGATCACATCCACGGTTTATGGCATCTCATCCCCTATACCTGTGACATCACAGCCACTAAATCTGTACCACTATGGTTCTGAATTCCTATCCACTATATTTGACATGAAACACACCGTGTTAAGACAATACAAACACTCTATCTGACAGCATAACCTCCATAATCTGTATCAGTGTGATGACACCCACTCTATCAATGATATAACACACACTGTAAGTAGGACACCACACATACTGTATGTATCGAACAATATGCAGTATATACAACATCACACCCACGCTGGGTGACATCAAGTCACTCTATTCATGACATTAAATCTACCTTATCTCACATCACACCCTTTACATCTGACAGTACATCCACTGTACCTGTGTCATTACACGCAGATTATCGATCATATAACCCCCATTGAATGTATGATACCACAGCCACAATGTCTGTGACAACTTATGAACTTCATATGACATCACATCCACTCTGTATGATATCACACCACTCTATGGCATCACACCCACTGTTCTCATGTCATCAACCCAGAATATCTGACATCACGTCCACTGTACCTGGGTCATTACTGAGTATATTGATTATACCACACCAGCATTATGTGTGATATCAACCCCACTATATGTATGACATCCTGTGATTAATTTGTGACAAAACACCCACTCTTTATGACATCACAAGTATGTATTCACGGCAACACACCCACTCGATTCATGACACCACACCCACTGTATATGACACATCACATACACTGTACTTGTGACATCACAGCCACTGTAATTATGACAAGAGACTTACTATGCTTTAGGCACCATACTCCGTACAAACAACATCTCACTTGGTATATGAATGGGAACACTACCACTGTATCCGATGTCATGGCACATACTACGTTTAGGACATCATATCCACTATATACGTTCTCACCCACACTGTGTGTATGACTACACAAGCTCTGTGTCTCTCTTGAAAACCGTTCTAACTGCCATCATATCCACTCTATATGTCATCACACCCACTATGTCAACGACATCACACCAACTATGTAAGAGATCACAGGTGGCATATGTATGCCGTCAGATGCACTACACATGACATCATATCCACACTCTATGACAACAATCCAGAATATTTATGACATCACATGCACTGTATTCATGACATCACACGCATTATATACGATATGACATTTCATTTACTGTGTATGATATCACAGTCCCTATATAAATGACATCATACAATGACTCTATAGATGACATCACACACTCTACTTTACGACTTATCTACTTTATATGGCATCACACACAGTGTTATGAGGACAGAACCATTGTGTACTTCACAGACACCATATTTGATATCACACCCACTGCATTGTGTCATCACAGCAAATGTATCAATTTTATCAATCCCATGGTATGTATGACATCACCTCCACTATATGTATGAAATCATATGTAATACCTATGACATCACATCCACTCTTTACGATCACATCACTCCACTTTACATATGACATCACGTCCACTATATCTGACCTCACATCAACTGGATCTGTGTCGTCACACCCAGTCTATCGATGATATGACAACCAATATATATATGATATCACATCCAGTATACGTGTGACATCCTATGCACAATATTTTTGACATCACACCCACACTGTATGACATCACAACAATCTGTGTTGCTGACACCACACTCTCGGCCTATGTATGATATCATTTGCACGGTAGATGGCATCACATCCTCTTTATAACAGCAAACCACAGTATTTATGATGTCACATCCACTTCAGACATGACGTCACACCCACTATATGAGACAGCACACCCACTCTATCCTTGCCATCACAACCTATCCACTGATATCACACCCACATTTTATGTGACATCTCACCCACTCTACGTGTGACATCAGTTGCACTCTATAACATCACATCAACTCCTTAAATCTTCACACTACTGTACTTATGATGTCACAACCTCTATATATGAAACCGCATCCAGTATGTAGGGCAATATATACCCATATACATGTGACATCACAGCAAATAGTCTGTGTCCTCACACCGACTCTATTGACCACGTCACACCTACTCTTTGTATGACATCACACTCTGCGTATGTATAGCACTTTGCACTGCAGAATACATCACATCCTCACGTTACGACATCAAACCACCATTTCTAAGGGCATCACACACAGTATATTTGACATCATATCCACAGTATCTCTGTCATCATATCCACTGTATTGATGATATCACAACAAGTCTATCTATGAGATCTCATCCGCTGTATATGATGACATCATATCCATTGTATACAATACATATTCACTTGTTTTGTTACCTCACAACCACTGTATCTGTGTCTCACACCCACTCTTTCCATCTGATCACACCCTTTGTATGTATGACATCACACCCCTGTTTGCGTGCCATCATAAACACTATTTAAGTCATCACATCCACATTTTATGACATGACACCACATTATTTATGACTTCGCATGCACTGTACTCATGACATCACTCCAAATATATCTGACATTGCATCCACTGTATCTGTGTCACCACAACCACTCTAATGATGATCTCAAACCAACTGTACGTATGACTTCACACCCATTTTTATATATGACATCTAACGCACTATACATAACGTCGCATCCACTCTTTATGACTTCAACCATGGCACTCATCGCATTTACATCCATTGCATTCGTGGCATCACAGACACTATATATGAGATCACACACATGACAACACAAGCGTTATGTCTGCCATCTCATCCATTGTATCTGAGACTACATCCACTGTATCTGTGTCCTCAAACTGAGTGTATCTATGATACCACACCCACTCTCTGGACCATATCACACACACTCTATGTATGACAGCACATTCAGGATGAATGACATGACATAAAACACTTTATGACATCACAGCCCTATATGCGTGACATCACAGCTAGTATATTTATGACATCATATCCAATATATATGATATCTCACATACTGCTTTCATGACAATGCAACGTCTATACCTTACATCTCACCCACTATATTTGACATCACAGCCACTGTATTTGTGCCATCACACAGATGACACACACGTGTGTATCGATGTACCTCTGTGTCGATGATATCACAACAAGTATGTAAGTCATGACACGGCACACATATGGCATCATACACATTCTACATGACATCACATTCACACATTATGACATCAATAATCAGTATTTATGACATCACCAACACTGCATTTATGACATCAGATCCACTCTATATGAGATCACATCCACGGTTTATGGCATCTCATCCCCTATACCTGTGACATCACACAGCCACTAAATCTGTACCACTATGGTTCTGAATTCCTATCCACTATATTTGACATGAAACACACCGTGTTAAGACAATACAAACACTCTATCTGACAGCATAACCACCATAATCTGTATCAGTGTGATGACACCCACTCTATCAATGATATAACACACACTGTAAGTAGGACACCACACATACTGTATGTATCGAACAATATGCAGTATACAACATCACACCCACGCTGGGTGACATCAAGTCACTCTATTCATGACATTAAATCTTCTTTATCTCACATCACACCCTTTACATCTGACAGTACATCCACTGTACCTGTGTCATTACACGCAGATTATCGATCATATAACCCCCATTGAATGTATGATACCACAGCCACAATGTCTGTGACAACTTATGAACTTCATATGACATCACATCCACTCTGTATGATATCACACCACTCTATGGCATCACACCCACTGTTCTCATGTCATCAACCCAGAATATCTGACATCACGTCCACTGTACCTGGGTCATTACTGAGTATATTGATTATACCACACCAGCATTATGTGTGATATCAACCCCACTATATGTATGACATCCTGTGATTAATTTGTGACATAACACCCACTCTTTATGACATCACAAGTATGTATTCACGGCAACACAACCACTCGATTCATGACACCACACCCACTGTATATGACATCACATACACTGTACTTGTGACATCACAGCCACTGTAATTATGACAAGAGACTTACTATGCTTTAGGCACCATACTCCGTACAAACAACATCTCACTTGGTATATGAATGGGAACACTACCACTGTATCCGATGTCATGGCACATACTACGTTTTGGACATCATCATATCCATATATACGTTCTCACCCACACTGTGTGTATGACTACACAAGCTCTGTGTCTCTCTTGAAAACCGTTCTAACTGCCATCATATCCACTCTATATGTCATCACACCCACTATGTCAACGACATCACACCAACTATGTAAGAGATCACAGGTGGCATATGTATGCCGTCAGATGCACTACACATGACATCATATCCACACTCTTTGACAACAATCCAGAATATTTATGACATCACATGCACTGTATTCATGACATCACACGCATTATATACGATATGACATTCATTTACTGTGTATGATATCACAGTCCCTATATAAATGACATCATACAATGACTCTATATCGATGACATCACACACTCTACCTTTACGACTTATCTACTTTATATGGCATCACACACAGTGTTATGAGGACAGAACCATTGTGTACTTCACAGACACCATATCTGATATCACACCCACTGCATTTGTGTCATCACAGCAAATGTATCAATTTTATCAATTATCAATCCCATGGTATGTATGACATCACCTCCACTATATGTATGAAATCATATGTAATACCTATGACATCACATCCACTCTTTACGACATCACTCCACTTTACATATGACATCACGTCCACTATATCTGACCTCACATCAACTGGATCTGTGTCGTCACACCCAGTCTATCGATGATATGACAACCAATATATATATGATATCACATCCAGTATACGTGTGACATCCTATGCACAATATTTTTGACATCACACCCACACTGTATGACATCACAACAATCTGTGTTGCTGACACCACACTCGGCCTATGTATGATATCATTTGCACGGTAGATGGCATCACATCCTATTTATAACAGCAAACCACAGTATTTATGATGTCACATCCACTTCAGACATGACGTCACACCACTACATGAGACAGCACACCCACTCTATCCTTGCCATCACAACCTATCCACTGATATCACACCCACATTTATGTGACATCTCACCCCTCTACGTGTGACATCAGTTGCACTCTATAACAACACATCAACTCCTTAAATCTTCACACTACTGTACTTATGATGTCACAACCTCTATATATGAAACGCATCCAGTATGTAGGGCAATATATACCCTATACATGTGACATCACAGCAAATAGTCTGTGTGTCCTCACACCAACTCTATTGACCACGTCACACTACTACTCTTTGTATGACATCACACTCTGCGTATGTATAGCACATTTGCACTGCAGAATACATCACATCCTCACGTTACGACATCAAACCACCATTTCTAAGGCATCACACACAGTATATTTGACATCATATCCACAGTATCTCTGTCATCAATATCCACTGTATTGATGATATCACAACAAGTCTATCTATGAGATCTCATCCGCTGTATATGATGACATCATATCCATTGTATACAATACATATTCACTTGTTTTGTTACCTCACAACCACTGTATCTGTGTCTCACACCCACTCTTTCCATCATCACACACACCCTTTGTATGTATGACATCACACCCCTGTTTGCGTGCCATCATAAACACTATTTAAGTAAGTCATCACATCCACATTTTATGACATGACACCACATTATTTATGACTTCGCATGCACTGTACTCATGACATCACTCCAAATATATCTGACATTGCATCCACTGTATCTGTGTCACCACAACCACTCTAATGATGATCTCAGACCAACTGTACGTATGACTTCACACCATTTTTTATATATGACATCTAACGCACTATACATAACGTCGCATCCACTCTTTATGACTTCAACCATGGCACTCATCGCATTACATCCATTGCATTCGTGGCATCACAGACACTATATATGAGATCACACACATGACAACACAAGCGTTATGTCTGCCATCTCATCCATTGTATCTGAGACTACATCCACTGTATCTGTGTCCTCAAACTGAGTGTATCTATGATACCACACCCACTCTCTGGACCATATCACACACACTCTATGTATGACAGCACATTCAGGATGAATGACATGACATAAACACTTTATGACATCACAGCCCTATATGCGTGACATCACAGCTAGTATATTTATGACATCATATCCAATATATATGATATCTCACATACTGCTTTCATGACAATGCAACGTCTATACCTTACATCTCACCCACTATATTTGACATCACAGCCACTGTATTTGTGCCATCACACAGATGACACACACGTGTGTATCGATGTACCTCTGTGTCGATGATATCACAACAAGTATGTAAGTCATGACACGGCACACATATGGCATCATACACATTCTACATGACATCACATTCACACATTATGACATCAATAATCAGTATTTATGACATCACCAACACTGCATTTATGACATCAGATCCACTCTATATGAGATCACATCCACGGTTTATGGCATCTCATCCCCTATACCTGTGACATCACAGCCACTAAATCTGTACCACTATGGTTCTGAATTCCTATCCACTATATTTGACATGAAACACACCGTGTTAAGACAATACAAACACTCTATCTGACAGCATAACCACCATAATCTGTATCAGTGTGATGACACCCACTGTATCAATGATATAACACACACTGTAAGTAGGACACCACACATACTGTATGTATCGAACAATATGCAGTATATACAACATCACACCCACGCTGGGTGACATCAAGTCACTCTATTCATGACATTAAATCTTCTTTATCTCACATCACACCCTTTACATCTGACAGTACATCCACTGTACCTGTGTCATTACACGCAGATTATCGATCATATAACCCCCATTGAAAGTATGATACCACAGCCACAATGTCTGTGACAACTTATGAACTTCATATGACATCACATCCACTCTGTATGATATCACACCACTCTATGGCATCACACCCACTGTTCTCATGTCATCAACCCAGAATATCTGACATCACGTCCACTCTACCTGGGTCATTACTGAGTATATTGATTATACCACACCAGCATTATGTGTGTGTGATATCAACCCCACTATATGTATGACATCCTGTGATTAATTTGTGACATAACACCCACTCTTTATGACATCACAAGTATGTATTCACGGCAACACACCCACTCGATTCATGACACCACACCCACTGTATATGACATCACATACACTGTACTTGTGACATCACAGCCACTGTAATTATGACAAGAGACTTACTATGCTTTAGGCACCATACTCCGTACAAACAACATCTCACTTGGTATATGAATGGGAACACTACCACTGTATCCGATGTCATGGCACATACTACGTTTAGGACATCATATCCACTATATACGTTCTCACCCACACTGTGTGTATGACTACACAAGCTCTGTGTCTCTCTTGAAAACCGTTCTAACTGCCATCATATCCACTCTATATGTCATCACACCCACTATGTCAACGACATCACACCAACTATGTAAGAGATCACAGGTGGCATATGTATGCCGTCAGATGCACTACACATGACATCATATCCACACTCTATGACAACAATCCAGAATATTTATGACATCACATGCACTGTATTCATGACATCACACGCATTATATACGATATGACATTTCATTTACTGTGTATGATATCACAGTCCCTATATAAATGACATCATACAATGACTCTATCGATGACATCACACACTCTACCTTTACGACTTATCTACTTTATATGGCATCACACACAGTGTTATGAGGACAGAACCATTGTGTACTTCACAGACACCATATTTGATATCACACCCACTGCATTTGTGTCATCACAGCAAATGTATCAATTTTATCAATCCCATGGTATGTATGACATCACCTCCACTATATGTATGAAATCATATGTAATACCTATGACATCACATCCACTCTTTACGACATCACTCCACTTTACATATGACATCACGTCCACTATATCTGACCTCACATCAACTGGATCTGTGTCGTCACACCCAGTCTATCGATGATATGACAACCAATATATATATGATATCACATCCAGTATACGTGTGACATCCTATGCACAATATTTTTGACATCACACCCACACTGTATGACATCAAAACAATCTGTGTTGCTGACACCACACTCGGCCTATGTATGATATCATTTGCACGGTAGATGGCATCACATCCTATTTATAACAGCAAACCACAGTATTTATGATGTCACATCCACTTCAGACATGACGTCACACCACTATGAGACATGAGACAGCACTATCCTTGCCCCACTCTATCCTTGCCATCACAACCTATCCACTGATATCACACCCACATTTATGTGACATCTCACCCCCTCTACGTGTGACATCAGTTGCACTCTATAACATCACATCAACTCCTTAAATCTTCACACTACTGTACTTATGATGTCACAACCTCTATATATGAAACCGCATCCAGTATGTAGGGCAATATATACCCTATACATGTGACATCACAGCAAATAGTCTGTGTCCTCACACCAACTCTATTGACCACGTCACACCTACTCTTTGTATGACATCACACTCTGCGTATGTATAGCACATTTGCACTGCAGAATACATCACATCCTCACGTTACGACATCAAACCACCATTTCTAAGGCATCACACACAGTATATTTGACATCATATCCACAGTATCTCTGTCATCAAATCCACTGTATTGATGATATCACAACAAGTCTATCTATGAGATCTCATCCGCTGTATATGATGACATCATATCCATTGTATACAATACATATTCACTTGTTTTGTTACCTCACAACCACTGTATCTGTGTCTCACACCCACTCTTTCCATCTGATCACACCCTTTGTATGTATGACATCACACCCCTGTTTGCGTGCCATCATAAACACTATTTAAGTCATCACATCCACATTTTATGACATGACACCACATTATTTATGACTTCGCATGCACTGTACTCATGACATCACTCCAAATATATCTGACATTGCATCCACTGTATCTGTGTCACCACAACCACTCTAATGATGATCTCTCAGAACAACTGTGTACGTATGACTTCACACCCATTTTATATATGACATCTAACGCACTATACATAACGTCGCATCCACTCTTTATGACTTCAACCATGGCACTCATCGCATTACATCCATTGCATTCGTGGCATCACAGACACTATATATGAGATCACACACATGACAACACAAGCGTTATGTCTGCCATCTCATCCATTGTATCTGAGACTACATCCACTGTATCTGTGTCCTCAAACTGAGTGTATCTATGATACCACACCCACTCTCTGGACCATATCACACACACTCTATGTATGACAGCACATTCAGGATGAATGACATGACATAAACACTTTATGACATCACAGCCCTATATGCGTGACATCACAGCTAGGATATTTATGACATCATATCCAATATATATGATATCTCACATACTGCTTTCATGACAATGCAACGTCTATACCTTACATCTCACCCACTATATTTGACATCACAGCCACTGTATTTGTGCCATCACACAGATGACACACACGTGTGTATCGATGTACCTCTGTGTCGATGATATCACAACAAGTATGTAAGTCATGACACGGCACACATATGGCATCATACACATTCTACATGACATCACATTCACACATTATGACATCAATAATCAGTATTTATGACATCACCAACACTGCATTTATGACATCAGATCCACTCTATATGAGATCACATCCACGGTTTATGGCATCTCATCCCCTATACCTGTGACATCACAGCCACTAAATCTGTACCACTATGGTTCTGAATTCCTATCCACTATATTTGACATGAAACACACCGTGTTAAGACAATACAAACACTCTATCTGACAGCATAACCACCATAATCTGTATCAGTGTGATGACACCCACTCTATCAATGATATAACACACACTGTAAGTAGGACACCACACATACTGTATGTATCGAACAATATGCAGTATATACAACATCACACCCACGCTGGGTGACATCAAGTCACTCTATTCATGACATTAAATCTTCTTTATCTCACATCACACCCTTTACATCTGACAGTACATCCACTGTACCTGTGTCATTACACGCAGATTATCGATCATATAACCCCCATTGAATGTATGATACCACAGCCACAATGTCTGTGACAACTTATGAACTTCATATGACATCACATCCACTCTGTATGATATCACACCACTCTATGGCATCACACCCACTGTTCTCATGTCATCAACCCAGAATATCTGACATCACGTCCACTCTACCTGGGTCATTACTGAGTATATTGATTATACCACACCAGCATTATGTGTGATATCAACCCCACTATATGTATGACATCCTGTGATTAATTTGTGACATAACACCCACTCTTTATGACATCACAAGTATGTATTCACGGCAACACACCCACTCGATTCATGACACCACACCCACTGTATATGACATCACATACACTGTACTTGTGACATCACAGCCACTGTAATTATGACAAGAGACTTACTATGCTTTAGCACCATACTCCGTACAAACAACATCTCACTTGGTATATGAATGGGAACACTACCACTGTATCCGATGTCATGGCACATACTACGTTTTGGACATCATATCCACTATATACGTTCTCACCCACACTGTGTGTATGACTACACAAGCTCTGTGTCTCTCTTGAAAACCGTTCTAACTGCCATCATATCCACTCTATATGTCATCACACCCACTATGTCAACGACATCACACCAACTATGTAAGAGATCACAGGTGGCATATGTATGCCGTCAGATGCACTACACATGACATCATATCCACACTCTTTGACAACAATCCAGAATATTTATGACATCACATGCACTGTATTCATGACATCACACGCATTATATACGATATGACATTTCATTTACTGTGTATGATATCACAGTCCCTATATAAATGACATCATACAATGACTCTATCGATGACATCACACACTCTACCTTTACGACTTATCTACTTTATATGGCATCACACACAGTGTTATGAGGACAGAACCATTGTGTACTTCACAGACACCATATTTGATATCACACCCACTGCATTGTGTCATCACAGCAAATGTATCAATTTTATCAATCCCATGGTATGTATGACATCACCTCCACTATATGTATGAAATCATATGTAATACCTATGACATCACATCCACTCTTTACGACATCACTCCACTTTACATATGACATCACGTCCACTATATCTGACCTCACATCAACTGGATCTGTGTCGTCACACCCAGTCTATCGATGATATGACAACCAATATATATATGATATCACATCCAGTATACGTGTGACATCCTATGCACAATATTTTTGACATCACACCCACACTGTATGACATCACAACAATCTGTGTTGCTGACACCACACTCGGCCTATGTATGATATCATTTGCACGGTAGATGGCATCACATCCTATTTATAACAGCAAACCACAGTATTTATGATGTCACATCCACTTCAGACATGACGTCACACCCACTACATGAGACAGCACACCCACTCTATCCTTGCCATCACAACCTATCCACTGATATCACACCCACATTTATGTGACATCTCACCCACTCTACGTGTGACATCAGTTGCACTCTATAACATCACATCAACTCCTTAAATCTTCACACTACTGTACTTATGATGTCACAACCTCTATATATGAAACCGCATCCAGTATGTAGGGCAATATATACCCTATACATGTGACATCACAGCAAATAGTCTGTGTCCTCACACCAACTCTATTGACCACGTCACACCTACTCTTTGTATGACATCACACTCTGCGTATGTATAGCACATTTGCACTGCAGAATACATCACATCCTCACGTTACGACATCAAACCACCATTTCTAAGGCATCACACACAGTATATTTGACATCATATCCACAGTATCTCTGTCATCATATCCACTGTATTGATGATATCACAACAAGTGTATCTATGAGATCTCATCCGCTGTATATGATGACATCATATCCATTGTATACAATACATATTCACTTGTTTTGTTACCTCACAACCACTGTATCTGTGTCTCACACCCACTCTTTCCATCTGATCACACCCTTTGTATGTATGACATCACACCCCTGTTTGCGTGCCATCATAAACACTATTTAAGTCATATCATCCACATTTTATGACATGACACCACATTATTTATGACTTCGCATGCACTGTACTCATGACATCACTCCAAATATATCTGACATTGCATCCACTGTATCTGTGTCACCACAACCACTCTAATGATGATCTCAGACCAACTGTACGTATGACTTCACACCCATTTTATATATGACATCTAACGCACTATACATAACGTCGCATCCACTCTTTATGACTTCAACCATGGCACTCATCGCATTACATCCATTGCATTCGTGGCATCACAGACACTATATATGAGATCACACACATGACAACACAAGCGTTATGTCTGCCATCTCATCCATTGTATCTGAGAGACTACATCCACTGTATCTGTGTCCTCAAACTGAGTGTATCTATGATACCACACCCACTCTCTGGACCATATCACACACACTCTATGTATGACAGCACATTCAGGATGAATGACATGACATAAACACTTTATGACATCACAGCCCTATATGCGTGACATCACAGCTAGTATATTTTATGACATCATATCCATATATATATGATATCTCACATACTGCTTTCATGACAATGCAACGTCTATACCTTACATCACACCCACTATATTTGACATCACAGCCACTGTATTTGTGCCATCACACAGATGACACACACGTGTGTATCGATGTACCTCTGTGTCGATGATATCACAACAAGTATGTAAGTCATGACACGGCACACATATGGCATCATACACATTCTACATGACATCACATTCACACATTATGACATCAATAATCAGTATTTATGACATCACCAACACTGCATTTATGACATCAGATCCACTCTATATGAGATCACATCCACGGTTTATGGCATGGCATCTCATCCCCTATACCTGTGACATCACAGCCACTAAATCTGTACCACTATGGTTCTGAATTCCTATCCACTATATTTGACATGAAACACACCGTGTTAAGACAATACAAACACTCTATCTGACAGCATAACCACCATAATCTGTATCAGTGTGATGACACCCACTCTATCAATGATATATAACACACACTGTAAGTAGGACACCACACATACTGTATGTATCGAACAATATGCAGTATATACAACATCACACCCACGCTGGGTGACATCAAGTCACTCTATTCATGACATTAAATCTTCTTTATCTCACATCACACCCTTTACATCTGACAGTACATCCACTGTACCTGTGTCATTACACGCAGATTATCGATCATATAACCCCCATTGAATGTATGATACCACAGCCACAATGTCTGTGACAACTTATGAACTTCATATGACATCACATCCACTCTGTATGATATCACACCACTCTATGGCATCACACCCACTGTTCTCATGTCATCAACCCAGAATATCTGACATCACGTCCACTCTACCTGGGTCATTACTGAGTATATTGATTATACCACACCAGCATTATGTGTGATATCAACCCCACTATATGTATGACATCCTGTGATTAATTTGTGACATAACACCCACTCTTTATGACATCACAAGTATGTATTCACGGCAACACACCCACTCGATTCATGACACCACACCCACTGTATATGACATCACATACACTGTACTTGTGACATCACACCACTGTAATTATGACAAGAGACTTACTATGCTTTAGGCACCATACTCCGTACAAAAAACATCTCACTTGGTATATGAATGGGAACACTACCACTGTATCCGATGTCATGGCACATACTACGTTTAGGACATCATATCCACTATATACGTTCTCACCCACACTGTGTGTATGACTACACAAGCTCTGTGTCTCTCTTGAAAACCGTTCTAACTGCCATCATATCCACTCTATATGTCATCACACCCACTATGTCAACGACATCACACCAACTATGTAAGAGATCACAGGTGGCATATGTATGCCGTCAGATGCACTACACATGACATCATATCCACACTCTTTGACAACAATCCAGAATATTTATGACATCACATGCACTGTATTCATGACATCACACGCATTATATATGATATGACATTTCATTTACTGTGTATGATATCACAGTCCCTATATAAATGACATCATACAATGACTCTATCAATGACATCACACACTCTACCTTTACGACTTATCTACTTTATATGGCATCACACACAGTGTTATGAGGACAGAACCATTGTGTACTTCACAGACACCATATTTGATATCACACCCACTGCATTTGTGTCATCACAGCAAATGTATCAATTTTATCAATCCCATGGTATGTATGACATCACCTCCACTATATGTATGAAATCATATGTAATACCTATGACATCACATCCACTCTTTACGACATCACTCCACTTTACATATGACATCACGTCCACTACTATATCTGACCTCACATCAACTGGATCTGTGTCGTCACACCCAGTCTATCGATGATATGACAACCAATATATATATGATATCACATCCAGTATACGTGTGACATCCTATGCACAATATTTTTGACATCACACCCACACTGTATGACATCAAAACAATCTGTGTTGCTGACACCACACTCGGCCTATGTATGATATCATTTGCACGGTAGATGGCATCACATCCTATTTATAACAGCAAACCACAGTATTTATGATGTCACATCCACTTCAGACATGACGTCACAACCACTACATGAGACAGCACACCCACTCTATCCTTGCCATCACAACCTATCCACTGATATCACACCCACATTTATGTGACATCTCACCCACTCTACGTGTGACATCAGTTGCACTCTATAACATCACATCAACTCCTTAAATCTTCACACTACTGTACTTATGATGTCACAACCTCTATATATGAAACCGCATCCAGTATGTAGGGCAATATATACCCTATACATGTGACATCACAGCAAATAGTCTGTGTCCTCACACCAACTCTATTGACCACGTCACACCTACTCTTTGTATGACATCACACTCTGCGTATGTATAGCACATTTGCACTGCAGAATACATCACATCCTCACGTTACGACATCAAACCACCATTTCTAAGGCATCACACACAGTATATTTGACATCATATCCACAGTATCTCTGTCATCAATCCACTGTATTGATGATATCACAACAAGTCTATCTATGAGATCTCATCCGCTGTATATGATGACATCATATCCATTGTATACAATACATATTCACTTGTTTTGTTACCTCACAACCACTGTATCTGTGTCTCACACCCACTCTTTCCATCTGATCACACCCTTTGTATGTATGACATCACACCCCTGTTTGCGTGCCATCATAAACACTATTTAAGTCATCACATCCACATTTTATGACATGACACCACATTATTTATGACTTCGCATGCACTGTACTGTACTCATGACATCACTCCAAATATATCTGACATTGCATCCACTGTATCTGTGTCACCACAACCACTCTAATGATGATCTCAGACCAACTGTACGTATGACTTCACACCCATTTTATATATGACATCTAACGCACTATACATAACGTCGCATCCACTCTTTATGACTTCAACCATGGCACTCATCGCATTACATCCATTGCATTCGTGGCATCACAGACACTATATATGAGATCACACACATGACAACACAAGCGTTATGTCTGCCATCTCATCCATTGTATCTGAGACTACATCCACTGTATCTGTGTCCTCAAACTGAGTGTATCTATGATACCACACCCACTCTCTGGACCATATCACACACACTCTATGTATGACAGCACATTCAGGATGAATGACATGACATAAACACTTTATGACATCACAGCCCTATATGCGTGACATCACAGCTATATATTTATGACATCATATCCAATATATATGATATCTCACATACTGCTCATGACAATGCAACAACGTCTATACCTTACATCTCACCCACTATATTTGACATCACAGCCACTGTATTTGTGCCATCACACAGATGACACACACGTGTGTATCGATGTACCTCTGTGTCGATGATATCACAACAAGTATGTAAGTCATGACACGGCACACATATGGCATCATACACATTCTACATGACATCACATTCACACATTATGACATCAATAATCAGTATTTATGACATCACCAACACTGCATTTATGACATCAGATCCACTCTATATGAGATCACATCCACGGTTTATGGCATCTCATCCCCTATACCTGTGACATCACAGCCACTAAATCTGTACCACTATGGTTCTGAATTCCTATCCACTATATTTGACATGAAACACACCGTGTTAAGACAATACAAACACTCTATCTGACAGCATAACCACCATAATCTGTATCAGTGTGATGACACCCACTCTATCAATGATATAACACACACTGTAAGTAGGACACCACACATACTGTATGTATCGAACAATATGCAGTATATACAACATCACACCCACGCTGGGTGACATCAAGTCACTCTATTCATGACATTAAATCTTCTTTATCTCACATCACACCCTTTACATCTGACAGTACATCCACTGTACCTGTGTCATTACACGCAGATTATCGATCATATAACCCCCATTGAATGTATGATACCACAGCCACAATGTCTGTGACAACTTATGAACTTCATATGACATCACATCCACTCTGTATGATATCACACCACTCTATGGCATCACACCCACTGTTCTCATGTCATCAACCCAGAATATCTGACATCACGTCCACTGTACCTGGGTCATTACTGAGTATATTGATTATACCACACCAGCATTATGTGTGATATCAACCCCACTATATGTATGACATCCTGTGATTAATTTGTGACATAACACCCACTCTTTATGACATCACAAGTATGTATTCACGGCAACACACCCACTCGATTCATGACACCACACCCACTGTATATGACATCACATACACACTGTACTTGTGACATCACAGCCACTGTAATTATGACAAGAGACTTACTATGCTTTAGGCACCATACTCCGTACAAACAACATCTCACTTGGTATATGAATGGGAACACTACCACTGTATCCGATGTCATGGCACATACTACGTTTAGGACATCATATCCACTATATACGTTCTCACCCACACTGTGTGTATGACTACACAAGCTCTGTGTCTCTCTTGAAAACCGTTCTAACTGCCATCATATCCACTCTATATGTCATCACACCCACTATGTCAACGACATCACACCAACTATGTAAGAGATCACAGGTGGCATATGTATGCCGTCAGATGCACTACACATGACATCATATCCACACTCTTTGACAACAATCCAGAATATTTATGACATCACATGCACTGTATTCATGACATCACACGCATTATATACGATATGACATTTCATTTACTGTGTATGATATCACAGTCCCTATATAAATGACATCATACAATGACTCTATCGATGACATCACACACTCTACCTTTACGACTTATCTACTTTATATGGCATCACACACAGTGTTATGAGGACAGAACCATTGTGTACTTCACAGACACCATATTTGATATCACACCCACTGCATTTGTGTCATCACAGCAAATGTATCAATTTTATCAATCCCATGGTATGTATGACATCACCTCCACTATATGTATGAAATCATATGTAATACCTATGACATCACATCCACTCTTTACGACATCACTCCACTTTACATATGACATCACGTCCACTATATCTGACCTCACATCAACTGGATCTGTGTCGTCACACCCAGTCTATCGATGATATGACAACCAATATATATATGATATCACATCCAGTATACGTGTGACATCCTATGCACAATATTTTTGACATCACACCCACACTGTATGACATCACAACAATCTGTGTTGCTGACACCACACTCGGCCTATGTATGATATCATTTGCACGGTAGATGGCATCACATCCTATTTATAACAGCAAACCACAGTATTTATGATGTCACATCCACTTCAGACATGACGTCACACCCACTGATGAGACAGCACACCCACTCTATCCTTGCCATCACAACCTATCCACTGATATCACACCCACATTTATGTGACATCTCACCCCACTCTACGTGTGACATCAGTTGCACTCTCTAACACATCACATCAACTCCTTAAATCTTCACACTACTGTACTTATGATGTCACAACCTCTATATATGAAACCGCATCCAGTATGTAGGGCAATATATACCCTATACATGTGACATCACAGCAAATAGTCTGTGTCCTCACACCAACTCTATTGACCACGTCACACCTACTCTTTGTATGACATCACACTCTGCGTATGTATAGCACATTTGCACTGCAGAATACATCACATCCTCACGTTACGACATCAAACCACCATTTCTAAGGCATCACACACAGTATATTTGACATCATATCCACAGTATCTCTGTCATCAATCCACTGTATTGATGATATCACAACAAGTCTATCTATGAGATCTCATCCGCTGTATATGATGACATCATATCCATTGTATACAATACATATTCACTTGTTTTGTTACCTCACAACCACTGTATCTGTGTCTCACACCCACTCTTTCCATCTGATCACACCCTTTGTATGTATGACATCACACCCCTGTTTGCGTGCCATCATAAACACTATTTAAGTCATCACATCCACATTTTATGACATGACACCACATTATTTATGACTTCGCATGCACTGTACTCATGACATCACTCCAAATATATCTGACATTGCATCCACTGTATCTGTGTCACCACAACCACTCTAATGATGATCTCAGACCAACTGTACGTATGACTTCACACCCATTTTTTATATGACATCTAACGCACTATACATAACGTCGCATCCACTCTTTATGACTTCAACCATGGCACTCATCGCATTACATCCATTGCATTCGTGGCATCACAGACACTATATATGAGATCACACACATGACAACACAAGCGTTATGTCTGCCATCTCATCCATTGTATCTGAGACTACATCCACTGTATCTGTGTCCTCAAACTGAGTGTATCTATGATACCACACCCACTCTCTGGACCATATCACACACACTCTATGTATGACAGCACATTCAGGATGAATGACATGACATAAACACTTTATGACATCACAGCCCTATATGCGTGACATCACAGCTAGTATATTTATGACATCATATCCAATATATATGATATCTCACATACTGCTTTCATGACAATGCAACGTCTATACCTTACATCTCACCCACTATATTTGACATCACAGCCACTGTATTTGTGCCATCACACAGATGACACACACGTGTGTATCGATGTACCTCTGTGTCGATGATATCACAACAAGTATGTAAGTCATGACACGGCACACATATGGCATCATACACATTCTACATGACATCACATTCACACACATTATGACATCAATAATCAGTATTTATGACATCACCAACACTGCATTTATGACATCAGATCCACTCTATATGAGATCACATCCACGTTTTTATGGCATCTCATCCCCTATACCTGTGACATCACAGCCACTAAATCTGTACCACTATGGTTCTGAATTCCTATCCACTATATTTGACATGAAACACACCGTGTTAAGACAAACAAACACTCTATCTGACAGCATAACCTCCATAATCTGTATCAGTGTGATGACACCCACTCTATCAATGATATAACACACACTGTAAGTAGGACACCACACATACTGTATGTATCGAACAATATGCAGTATATACACACATCACACCCACGCTGGGTGACATCAAGTCACTCTATTCATGACATTAAATCTTCTTTATCTCACATCACACCCTTTACATCTGACAGTACATCCACTGTACCTGTGTCATTACACGCAGATTATCGATCATATAACCCCCATTGAATGTATGATACCACAGCCACAATGTCTGTGACAACTTATGAACTTCATATGACATCACATCCACTCTGTATGATATCACACCACTCTATGGCATCACACCCACTGTTCTCATGTCATCAACCCAGAATATCTGACATCACGTCCACTGTACCTGGGTCATTACTGAGTATATTGATTATACCACACCAGCATTATGTGTGATATCAACCCCACACTATATGTATGACATCCTGTGATTAATTTGTGACATAACACCCACTCTTTATGACATCACAAGTATGTATTCACGGCAACACACCCACTCGATTCATGACACCACACCCACTGTATATGACATCACATACACTGTACTTGTGACATCACAGCCACTGTAATTATGACAAGAGACTTACTATGCTTTAGGCACCATACTCCGTACAAACAACATCTCACTTGGTATATGAATGGGAACACTACCACTGTATCCGATGTCATGGCACATACTACGTTTAGGACATCATATCCACTATATACGTTCTCACCCACACACTGTGTGTATGACTACACAAGCTCTGTGTCTCTCTTGAAAACCGTTCTAACTGCCATCATATCCACTCTATATGTCATCACACCCACTATGTCAACGACATCACACCAACTATGTAAGAGATCACAGGTGGCATATGTATGCCGTCAGATGCACTACACATGACATCATATCCACACTCTATGACAACAATCCAGAATATTTATGACATCACATGCACTGTATTCATGACATCACACGCATTATATACGATATGACATTTCATTTACTGTGTATGATATCACAGTCCCTATATAAATGACATCATACAATGACTCTATCGATGACACAACACACTCTACCTTTACGACTTATCTACTTTATATGGCATCACACACAGTGTTATGAGGACAGAACCATTGTGTACTTCACAGACACCATATCTGATATCACACCCACTGCATCTGTGTCATCACAGCAAATGTATCAATTTTATCAATCCCATGGTATGTATGACATCACCTCCACTATATGTATGAAATCATATGTAATACCTATGACATCACATCCACTCTTTACGACATCACTCCACTTTACATATGACATCACGTCCACTATATCTGACCTCACATCAACTGGATCTGTGTCGTCACACCCAGTCTATCGATGATATATGACAACCAATATATATATGATATCACATCCAGTATACGTGTGACATCCTATGCACAATATTTTTGACATCACACCCACACTGTATGACATCACAACAATCTGTGTTGCTGACACCACACTCGGCCTATGTATGATATCATTTGCACGGTAGATGGCATCACATCCTATTTATAACAGCAAACCACAGTATTTATGATGTCACATCCACTTCAGACATGACGTCACACCCACTATATGAGACAGCACACCCACTCTATCCTTGCCATCACAACCTATCCACTGATATCACACCCACATTTATGTGACATCTCACCCACTCTACGTGTGACATCAGTTGCACTCTATAACATCACATCAACTCCTTAAATCTTCACACTACTGTACTTATGATGTCACAACCTCTATATATGAAACCGCATCCAGTATGTAGGGCAATATATACCCTATACATGTGACATCACAGCAAATAGTCTGTGTCCTCACACCGACTCTATTGACCACGTCACACCTACTCTTTGTATGACATCACACTCTGCGTATGTATAGCACTTTTGCACTGCAGAATACATCACATCCTCACGTTTACACAAACCACCATTTCTAAGGCATCACACACAGTATATTTTTGACATCATATATACAGTATCTCTGTCATCAATCCACTGTATTGATGATGATATCACAACAAGTTTATCTATGAGATCTCATCCGCTGTATATGATGACATCATATCCATTGTATACAATACATATTCACTAGTTTTGTTACCTCACAACCACTGTATCTGTGTCTCACACCCACTCTTTCCATCTTATCACACCCTTTGTATGTATGACATCACACCCCTGTTCGTTGCCATCATAAACACTATTTAAGTCATCACATCCACATTTTATGACATGACACCACATTATTTATGACTTCGCATGCACTGTACTCATGACATCACTCCAAATATATCTGACATTGCATCCACTGTATCTGTGTCACCACAACCACTCTAATGATGATCTCAGACCAACTGTACGTATGACTTCACACCCATTTTATATATGACATCTAACGCACTATACATAACGTCGCATCCACTCTTTATGACTTCAACCATGGCACTCATCGCATTACATCCATTGCATTCGTGGCATCACAGACACTATATATGAGATCACACACATGACAACACAAGCGTTATGTCTGCCATCTCATCCATTGTATCTGAGACTACATCCACTGTATCTGTGTCCTCAAAACCAGTGTATCAATGATACCACACCCACTCTCTGGACCATATCACACACACTCTATGTATGACAGCACATTCAGGATGAATGACATGACATAAACACTTTATGACATCACAGCCCTATATGCGTGACATCACAGCTAGTATATTTATGACATCATATCCAATATATATGATATCTCACATACTGCTTTTCATGACAATGCAACGTCTATACCTTACATCTCACCCACTATATTTGACATCACAGCCACTGTATTTGTGCCATCACACAGATGACACACACGTGTGTATCGATGTACCTCTGTGTCGATGACATCACAACAAGTATGTAAGTCATGACACGGCACACATATGGCATCATACACATTCTACATGACATCACATTCACACTTTATGACATCAATAATCAGTATTTATGACATCACAAACACTGCATTTATGACATCAGATCCACTCTATATGACATCACATCCACGGTTTATGGCATCTCATCCCCTATACCTGTGACATCACAGCCACTAAATCTGTACCACTATGGTTCTGAATTCCTATCCACTATATTTGACATGAAACACACCGTGTTAAGACAATACAAACACTCTATCTGACAGCATAACCTCCATAATCTGTATCAGTGTGATGACACCCACTCTATCAATGATATAACACACACTGTAAGTAGGACACCACACATACTATATGTATCGAACAATATGCAGTATATACATCATCACACCCACGCTGGGTGACATCAAGTCACTCTATTCATGACATCTAAATCTTCTTTATCTCACATCACACCCTTTACATCTGACAGTACATCCACTGTACCTGTGTCATCACACGCAGATTATCGATCATATAACCCCATTGAATGTATGATACCACAGCCACAATGTCTATGACAACTTATGAACTTCATATGACATCACATCCACTCTGTATGATATCACATCACACACTCTATGACATCACACCCACTGTTCTCATGTCATCAACCCAGAATATCTGACATCACGTCCACTGTACCTGGGTCATTACTGAGTATATTGATTATACCACACCAGCATTATGTGTGATATCAACCCCACTATATGTATGACATCCTGTGATTAATTTGTGACATAACACCACTCTTTATGACATCACAAGTATGTATTCACGGCAACACACCCACTCGATTCATGACACCACACCCACTGTATATGACATCACATACACTGTACTTGTGACATCACAGCCACTGTAATTATGACAAGAGACTTACTATGCTTTAGCACCATACTCCTACAAACAACATCTCACTTGGTATATGAATGGGAACACTACCACTGTATCCGATGTCATGGCACATACTACGTTTAGGACATCATATCCACTATATACGTTCTCACCCACACTGTGTGTATGACTACACAAGCTCTGTGTCTCTCTTGAAAACCGTTCTAACTGCCATCATATCCACTGTATATGTCATCACACCCACTTTGTCAACGACATCACACCAACTATGTAAGAGATCACAGGTGGCATATGTATGCCGTCAGATGCACTACACATGACATCATATCCACACTCTATGACAACAATCCACAGAATATTTATGGCATCACATGCACTGTATTCATGACATCACACGCATTATATACGATATGACATTTCATCTACAGTGTATGATATCACAGTCCCTATATAAGTGACATCATACAATGACTCTATCGATGACATCACACACACTCTACCTTTACGACTGATCTACTTTATATGGCATCACACACAGTGTTATGAGAGACAGAACCATTGTGTACTTCACAGACACCATATCTGATATCACACCCACTGTATCTGTGTCATCACAGCAAATGTATCAATTTTATCAATCCCAGGGTATGTATGACATCACCTCCACTATATGTATGAAATCATATGTAATACCTATGACATCACATCCACTCTTTACGCATCATCACACTACTTTATTTATGACATCACGTCCACTATATCTGACCTCACATCAACTGGATCTGTGTCGTCACACCCAGTCTATCGATGATATCACAACCATATATATATATGATATTACATCCAGTATACGTGTGACATCCTATGCACTATATTTTATGACATCACACCACACTGTATAACATCACAACAATCTGTGTTGCTGACACCACACTCGGCCTATGTATGATATCATTTGCACTGTAGATGGCATCACATCCGCATTTATAACAGCAAACCACAGTATTTATGATGTCACATCCACTTCAGACATGACGTCACACCCACTATATGAGACAGCACACCCACTCTATCCTTGCCATCAAAACCTCTCCACTGATATCACACCCACTTTTATGTGACATCTCACCCACTCTACGTGTGACATCAGTTGCACTCTATAACATCACATCTACTCCTTAAATCTTCACACTACTGTACTTATGTCGTCACAACCTCTATATATGAAACCATCCAGTATGTAGGGCAATATATACCCTATACATGTGACATCACAGCAAATAGTCTGTGTCCTCACACCGACTCTATTGACCACGTCACACCTACTCTTTTTATGACATCACACTCTGCGTATGTATAGCACTTTGCACTGTAGAAGACATCACATCCTCACGTTACGACATCAAACCACCATTTCTAAGGCATCACACACAGTATATTTGACATCATATATCCACAGTATCTCTGTCACATCCACTGTATTGATGATATCACAACAAGTTTATCTATGAGATCTCATCCGCTGTATATGATGACCTCATATCCATTGTATACAATACATATTCACTAGTTTTGTTACCTCACAACCACTGTATCTGTGTCTCACACCCACTCTTTCCATCTTATCACACCCTTGTATGTATGACATCACACCCCTGTTTGCGTGCCATCATAAACACTATTTAAGGCATCACATCCACATTTTATGACATGACACCACATTATTTATGACTTCGCATGCACTGTACTCATGACATCACTCCAAATATATCTGACATTGCATCCACTGTATCTGTGTCACCACAACCACTCTAATGATGATCTCATACCAACTGTACATATGACATCACACCCATTTTATGTATGACATCTAACGCACTATACATAATGTCACATCCACTCTTTATGACTTCACACCATGGCACTCATCGCATTCCCTCCATTGCTTTCGTGGCATCACAGACACTATATATGAGATCACACACATGACAACACAAACGTTATATCTGCCATATCACCCAATGTATCTGAGACTACATCCACTGTATCTGTGTCCTCAAAACCAGTGTATCAATGATACACACACCCACTCTCTGGACCATATCACACACACTCTATGTATGACAGCACATTCAGGATGAATGACATGACATAAACTCTTTATGACATCACAGCCCTATATGTATGACATCACAGGTAGTATATTTATGACATCATATCCAATATATATGATATCTCACATACTGCTTTTATGACAATGCAACATCTACAGATGACATCTCACCCACTATATTTGACATCACAGCACTGGATTTGTGCCATCACACAGATGACACACACGTGTGTATCGATATACCTCTGTGTCGATGACATCACACAACAAGTATGTAAGTCATGACTTGGCACACATATGGCATCACACACATTCAACTGACATCACATTCACACTTTATGACATCAATAATCAGTATTTATGACATCAGAAACACTGCATTTATGACATCAGATGCCTCTATATGACATCACATCCACGATTTATGACATCTCATCCCCTATAACTGTGATATCACAGCCACTCCATCTGTACCATCACATCCACTATGGTTCTGAATTCTATCCACTATATTTGACATGAAACACACTGTGTTAAGACAAAACAACCACTCTATCTGACAGAATATCCTCCATAATCTGTATCAGTGTGATGACACCCACTCTATCGATGATATAACACACACTGTATGTAGGACACCACACATACTATATGTATCGAACAATATGCAGTATATACAACACACACACTCACGCTGCGTGACAACAAGTCACTCTATTCATGACATCCTATCTTCTATTTCTCACATCACACCCTTTATATATCTGACAGCACATCCACTGTACCTGTGTCATCACACGCAGATTATCGATCATATAACCTCCATTGCATGTATGATACCACAGCCACAATGTCTATGACAACTTATGAACTTCATATGACATCACATCCACTCTGTATGATATCACACACACTCTATGACATCACACCCACTGTTCTCATGTCATCAACCGAGTATGTCTGACATCACGTCCATTGTACCTGGGACATTACTGAGTATATTGATTTTACCACCCCAGCATTATGTGTGATATCAACCCCACTCTATGTGTGACATCCTATGATTAATTTGTGACATAAAACCCACTCTTTATGACATCACAAGTATGTATTCACCGCAACACACCCACTCGATTCATGACACCACACACACTGTATATGACATCACATACACTGTACTTGTGATATCACAGCCACTGTAATTAAGACAAGCGACTTACTATGCTTTAGACACCATACTCCCTGCAAATAACATCTCACTTGGTATATATGAATGGGAACACTACCACTGTATCCGATGTCAAGGCACATACTACGTTTAGGACATCATATCCACTATATACGTTCTCACCCACACTCTGTGTATGACTACACAAGCTCTGTGTCTGTCTTGAAAACCGTTCTAACTGCCATCATATCCACTGTATATGTCATCACACCCACTTTGTCAACGATATCACACCAACTATGTAAGAGATCACAGGTGGCATATGTATGCCGTCAGATGCACTACACATGACATCATATCCACACTCTATGACAACAATCCACAGTATTTATGGCATCACATGCACTGTATTCATGATATCACACGCATTATATACGATATGGCATTTCATCTACAGTTTATGAGATCTCAGACCCTATATAAGTGACATCATACAATGACTCTATTGATGACATCACACACTCTACCATTACGACTGATCTACTTTATATGGCATCACACACATGTTATGAGAGCAGAACCATTGTGTACTTCACAGACACCATATCTGATATCACACCCACTGTATCTGTGTCATCACAGCAAATGTATCAATTTTATCAGTCCCAGGGTATGTATGACATCACCTCCACTATATGTATGAAATCATATGTAATACCTATGACATCACATTCACTCTTTACGGCATCACACTACTTTATTTATGACATCACGTCCACTATATCTGACCTCACATCAACTGGATCTGTGTCGTCACACCCAGTCTATCGATGATATCACAACCAATATATATATGATATTACATTCAGTATACGTGTGACATCCTATGCACTATATTTATGACATCACACGCACACTGTATAACATCACAACAATCTGTGTTGCTGACACCACACTCGGCCTATGTATGATATCTTTTGCCTGTAGATGGCATCACATCCGCTTTATAACAGCAAATCACAGTATTTATGATGTCACATCCACTTCAGACATGTCGTCACACCCACTATATGAGACAGCACACCCACTCTATCCTTGCCATCAAAACCTCTCCACTGATATCACACCCACTTTTATGTGACATCACTCCGACTCTACGTGTGACATCAGTTGCACTCTATAACATCACATCTACTCCTTAAGTCTTCACACTACTGTACTTATGTCGTCACAACCTCTATATATGAAACCACATTCAGTATGTAGGGCAATATATACCGTATACATGTGACATCACAGCAAATTGTCTGTGTCCTCACACCGACTCTATTGACCCCGTCACACCTACTTTTTTTTATGACATCACACTCTGCGTATGTATAGCATCTTTGCACTGTAGAAGACATCACATCCTCACGTTACGACAACAAACCACCATTTCTAGGGCATCACACACAGTATATTTTGCATAATATACAGTATCTCTGTCATCACATCCACTGTATTGATGATATCACAACAAGTTTATCTATGAGATCTCATCCGCTGTATATGATGACCTCACATCCATTGTATACAATACATATTCACTAGTTTTGTTACCTCACAACCACTGTATCTGTGTCTCACACCCACTCTTTCCATCTTATCACACCCTCTGTATGTATTACATCACACCCCTGTTTGCGTGCCATCATAAACACTATTTAAGGCATCACATCCACATTTTATGACATGACACCACATTATTTATGACTTCGCATGCACTGTACTCATGACATCACTCCAAATATATCTGACATTGCATCCACTGTATCTATGTCACCACAACCACTCTAATGATGATCTCATACCAACTGTACATATGACATCACACCCATTTTATGTATGACATCTAACGCACTATACATAATGTCACATCCACTCTTTATGACTTCACACCATGGCACTCATCGCATTCCCTCCATTGCTTTCGTGGCATCACAGACACTATATATGCGATCACACGCATGACAACACAAACGTTATATCTGCCATATCACCCAATGTATCTGAGGCTACATCCACTGTATCTGTGTCCTCAAAACCAGTGTATATCAATGAGACCACACCCACTCTCTGGACCATATCACACACACTCTATGTATGACAGCACATTCAGGATGAATGACATGACATAAACTCTTTATGACATCACAGCCCTATATGTATGACATCACAGGTAGTATATTTATGACATCATATCCAATATATAAGATATCTCACATACTGCTTTTATGACATGCAACATCTACAGATGACGTCTCACCCACTATATTTGACATCACAGGCACTGGATTTGTGCCATCACACAGATGACACACACGTGTGTATCGATATACCTCTGTGTCGATGACATCACAACAAGTATGTAAGTCATGACTTGGCACACATATGGCATCACACACATTCAACCTGACATCACATTCACACTTTATGACATCAATAATCAGTATTTATGACATCAGAAACACTGCATTTATGACATCAGATGCCTCTATATGACATCACATCCACGATTTATGACATCTCATCCCCTATAACTGTGATATCACATCACAGCCACTCCATCTGTACCATCACATCCACTATGGTTCTGAATTCTTATCCACTATATTTGACATGAAACACACTGTGTTAAGACAAAACAACCACTCTATCTGACAGAATATCCTCCATAATCTGTATCAGTGTGATGACACCCACTCTATCGATGATATAACACACACTGTATGTAGGTCACCACACATACTATATGTATCGAACAATATGCAGTATATACGTCACCACACTCACGCTGCGTGACAACAAGACACTCTATTCATGACATCCTATCTTCTATTTCTCACATCACACCCTTTATATCTGACAGCACATCCACTGTACCTGTGTCATCACACGCAGATTATCGATCATATAACCTCCATTGCATGTATGATACCACAGCCACAATGTCTATGACAACTTATGAACTTCATATGACATCACATCCACTCTGTATGATATCACAACACTCTATGACATCACACCCACTGTTCTCATGTCATCAACCGAGTATGTCTGACATCACGTCCATTGTACCTGGGACATTACTGAGTATATTGATTTTACCACCCCAGCATTATGTGTGATATCAACCCCACTCTATGTGTGACATCCTATGATTAATTTGTGACATAAAACCCACTCTTTATGACATCACAAGTATGTATTCACCGCAACACACCCACTCGATTCATGACACCACACACACTGTATATGACATCACATACACTGTACTTGTGATATCACAGCCACTGTAATTAAGACAAGCGTCTTACTATGCTTTAGACACCATACTCCCTGCAAATAACATCTCACTTGGTATATGAATGGGAACACTACCACTGTATCCGATGTCAAGGCACATACTACGTTTAGGACATCATATCCACTATATACGTTCTCACCCACACTCTGTGTATGACTACACAAGCTCTGTGTCTGTCTTGAAAACCGTTCTAACTGCCATCATATCCACTGTATATGTCATCACACCCACTTTGTCAACGATATCACACCAACTATGTAAGAGATCACAGGTGGCATATGTATGCCGTCAGATGCACTACACATGACATCATATCCACACTCTATGACAACAATCCACAGTATTTATGGCATCACATGCACTGTATTCATGATATCACACGCATTATATACGATATGGCATTTCATCTACAGTTTATGAGATCTCAGACCCTATATAAGTGACATCATACAATGACTCTATTGATGACATCACACACTCTATTACGACTGATCTACTTTATATGGCATCACACACAATGTTATGAGAGCAGAACCATTGTGTACTTCACAGACACCATATCTGATATCACACCCACTGTATCTGTGTCATCACAGCAAATGTATCAATTTTATCAGTCCCAGGGTATGTATGACATCACCTCCACTATATGTATGAAATCATATGTAATACCTATGACATCACATTCACTCTTTACGGCATCACACTACTTTATTTATGACATCACGTCCACTATATCTGACCTCACATCAACTGGATCTGTGTCGTCACACCCAGTCTATCGATGATATCACAACCAATATATATATGATATTACATTCAGTATACGTGTGACATCCTATGCACTATATTTATGACATCACACGCACACTGTATAACATCACAACAATCTGTGTTGCTGACACCACACTCGGCCTATGTATGATATCTTTTGCCCTGTAGATGGCATCACATCCGCATTATAACAGCAAATCACAGTATTTATGATGTCACATCCACTTCAGACATGTCGTCACACCCACTATATGAGACAGCACACCCACTCTATCCTTGCCATCAAAACCTCTCCACTGATATCACACCCACTTTTATGTGACATCACTCCGACTCTACGTGTGACATCAGTTGCACTCTATAACATCACATCTACTCCTTAAGTCTTCACACTACTACTACTTATGTCGTCACAACCTCTATATATGAAACCACGTTCAGGATGTAGGGCAATATATACCCGTATACATGTGACATCACAGCAAATTGTCTGTGTCCTCACACCGACTCTATTGACCCCGTCACACCTACTCTTTTTATGACATCACACTCTGCGTATGTATAGCATCTTTGCACTGTAGAAGACATCACATCCTCACGTTACGACAACAAACCACCATTTCTAGGGCATCACACACAGTATATTTTGCATAATATACAGTATCTCTGTCATCACATCCACTGTGATGATGATATCACAACAAGTTTATCTATGAGATCTCATCCGCTGTATATGATGACCTCACATCCATTGTATACAATACATATTCACTAGTTTTGTTACCTCACAACCACTGTATCTGTGTCTCACACCCACTCTTTCCATCTTATCACACCCTCTGTATGTATTACATCACACCCCTGTTTGCGTGCCATCATAAACACTATTTAAGGCATCACATCCACATTTTATGACATGACACCACATTATTTATGACTTCGCATGCACTGTACTCATGACATCACTCCAAATATATCTGACATTGCATCCACTGTATCTATGTCACCACAACCACTCTAATGATGATCTCATACCAACTGTACATATGACATCACACCCATTTTATGTATGACATCTAACGCACTATACATAATGTCACATCCACTCTTTATGACTTCACACCATGGCACTCATCGCATTCCCTCCATTGCTTTCGTGGCATCACAGACACTATATATGCGATCACACGCATGACAACACAAACGTTATATCTGCCATATCACCCAATGTATCTGAGGCTACATCCACTGTATCTGTGTCCTCAAAACCAGTGTATCAATGAGACCACACCCACTCTCTGGACCATATCACACACACTCTATGTATGACAGCACATTCAGGATGAATGACATGACATAAACTCTTTATGACATCACAGCCCTATATGTATGACATCACAGGTAGTATATTTATGACATCATATCCAATATATAAGATATCTCACATACTGCTTTTATGACAATGCAACATCTACAGATGACGTCTCACCCACTATATTTGACATCACAGGCACTGGATTTGTGCCATCACACAGATGACACACACGTGTGTATCGATATACCTCTGTGTCGATGACATCACAACAAGTATGTAAGTCATGACTTGGCACACATATGGCATCACACACATTCAACCTGACATCACATTCACACTTTATGACATCAATAATCAGTATTTATGACATCAGAAACACTGCATTTATGACATCAGATGCCTCTATATGACATCACATCCACGATTTATGACATCTCATCCCCTATAACTGTGATATCACAGCCACTCCATCTGTACCATCACATCCACTATGGTTCTGAATTCTTATCCACTATATTTGACATGAAACACACTGTGTTAAGACAAAACAACCACTCTATCTGACAGAATATCCTCCATAATCTGTATCAGTGTGATGACACCCACTCTATCGATGATATAACACACACTGTATGTAGGTCACACACATACTATATGTATCGAACAATATGCAGTATATACGTCACCACACTCACGCTGCGTGACAACAAGACACTCTATTCATGACATCCTATCTTCTATTTCTCACATCACACCCTTTATATCTGACAGCACATCCACTGTACCTGTGTCATCACACGCAGATTATCGATCATATAACCTCCATTGCATGTATGATACCACAGCCACAATGTCTATGACAACTTATGAACTTCATATGACATCACATCCACTCTGTATGATATCACAACACTCTATGACATCACACCCACTGTTCTCATGTCATCAACCGAGTATGTCTGACATCACGTCCATTGTACCTGGGACATTACTGAGTATATTGATTTTACCACCCCAGCATTATGTGTGATATCAACCCCACTCTATGTGTGACATCCTATGATTAATTTGTGACATAAAACCCACTCTTTATGACATCACAAGTATGTATTCACCGCAACACACCCACTCGATTCATGACACCACACACACTGTATATGACATCACATACACTGTACTTGTGATATCACAGCCACTGTAATTAAGACAAGCGTCTTACTATGCTTTAGACACCATACTCCCTGCAAATAACATCTCACTTGGTATATGAATGGGAACACTACCACTGTATCCGATGTCAAGGCACATACTACGTTTAGGACATCATATCCACTATATACGTTCTCACCCACACTCTGTGTATGACTACACAAGCTCTGTGTCTGTCTTGAAAACCGTTCTAACTGCCATCATATCCACTGTATATGTCATCACACCCACTTTGTCAACGATATCACACCAACTATGTAAGAGATCACAGGTGGCATATGTATGCCGTCAGATGCACTACACATGACATCATATCCACACTCTATGACAACAATCCACAGTATTTATGGCATCACATGCACTGTATTCATGATATCACACGCATTATATACGATATGGCATTTCATCTACAGTTTATGAGATCTCAGACCCCTATATAAGTGACATCATACAATGACTCTATTGATGACATCACACACTCTACCATTACGACTGATCTACTTTATATGGCATCACACACAATGTTATGAGAGCAGAACCATTGTGTACTTCACAGACACCATATCTGATATCACACCCACTGTATCTGTGTCATCACAGCAAATGTATCAATTTTATCAGTCCCAGGGTATGTATGACATCACCTCCACTATATGTATGAAATCATATGTAATACCTATGACATCACATTCACTCTTTACGGCATCACACTACTTTATTTATGACATCACGTCCACTATATCTGACCTCACATCAACTGGATCTGTGTCGTCACACCCAGTCTATCGATGATATCACAACCAATATATATATGATATTACATTCAGTATACGTGTGACATCCTATGCACTATATTTATGACATCACACGCACACTGTATAACATCACAACAATCTGTGTTGCTGACACCACACTCGGCCTATGTATGATATCTTTTGCCCTGTAGATGGCATCACATCCCATTATAACAGCAAATCACAGTATTTATGATGTCACATCCACTTCAGACATGTCGTCACACCCACTATATGAGACAGCACACCCACTCTATCCTTGCCATCAAAACCTCTCCACTGATATCACACCCACTTTTATGTGACATCACTCCGACTCTACGTGTGACATCAGTTGCACTCTATAACATCACATCTACTCCTTAAGTCTTCACACTACTGTACTTATGTCGTCACAACCTCTATATATGAAACCACGTTCAGGATGTAGGGCAATATATACCGTATACATGTGACATCACAGCAAATTGTCTGTGTCCTCACACCGACTCTATTGACCCCGTCACACCTACTCTTTTTATGACATCACACTCTGCGTATGTATAGCATCTTTGCACTGTAGAAGACATCACATCCTCACGTTACGACAACAAACCACCATTTCTAGGGCATCACACACAGTATATTTTGCATAATATACAGTATCTCTGTCATCACATCCACTGTATTGATGATATCACAACAAGTTTATCTATGAGATCTCATCCGCTGTATATGATGACCTCACATCCATTGTATACAATACATATTCACTAGTTTTGTTACCTCACAACCACTGTATCTGTGTCTCACACCCACTCTTTCCATCTTATCACACCCTCTGTATGTATTACATCACACCCCTGTTTGCGTGCCATCATAAACACTATTTAAGGCATCACATCCACATTTTATGACATGACACCACATTATTTATGACTTCGCATGCACTGTACTCATGACATCACTCCAAATATATCTGACATTGCATCCACTGTATCTATGTCACCACAACCACTCTAATGATGATCTCATACCAACTGTACATATGACATCACACCCATTTTATGTATGACATCTAACGCACTATACATAATGTCACATCCACTCTTTATGACTTCACACCATGGCACTCATCGCATTCCCTCCATTGCTTTCGTGGCATCACAGACACTATATATGCGATCACACGCATGACAACACAAACGTTATATCTGCCATATCACCCAATGTATCTGAGGCTACATCCACTGTATCTGTGTCCTCAAAACCAGTGTATCAATGAGACCACACCCACTCTCTGGACCATATCACACACACTCTATGTATGACAGCACATTCAGGATGAATGACATGACATAAACTCTTTATGACATCACAGCCCTATATGTATGACATCACAGGTAGTATATTTATGACATCATATCCAATATATAAGATATCTCACATACTGCTTTTATGACAATGCAACATCTACAGATGACGTCTCACCCACTATATTTGACATCACAGGCACTGGATTTGTGCCATCACACAGATGACACACACGTGTGTATCGATATACCTCTGTGTCGATGACATCACAACAAGTATGTAAGTCATGACTTGGCACACATATGGCATCACACACATTCAACCTGACATCACATTCACACTTTATGACATCAATAATCAGTATTTATGACATCAGAAACACTGCATTTATGACATCAGATGCCTCTATATGACATCACATCCACGATTTATGACATCTCATCCCCTATAACTGTGATATCACAGCCACTCCATCTGTACCATCACATCCACTATGGTTCTGAATTCTTATCCACTATATTTGACATGAAACACACTGTGTTAAGACAAAACAACCACTCTATCTGACAGAATATCCTCCATAATCTGTATCAGTGTGATGACACCCACTCTATCGATGATATAACACACACTGTATGTAGGTCACCACACATACTATATGTATCGAACAATATGCAGTATATACGTCACCACACTCACGCTGCGTGACAACAAGACACTCTATTCATGACATCCTATCTTCTATTTCTCACATCACACCCTTTATATCTGACAGCACATCCACTGTACCTGTGTCATCACACGCAGATTATCGATCATATAACCTCCATTGCATGTATGATACCACAGCCACAATGTCTATGACAACTTATGAACTTTCATATGACATCACATCCACTCTGTATGATATCACAACACTCTATGACATCACACCCACTGTTCTCATGTCATCAACCGAGTATGTCTGACATCACGTCCATTGTACCTGGGACATTACTGAGTATATTGATTTTACCACCCCAGCATTATGTGTGATATCAACCCCACTCTATGTGTGACATCCTATGATTAATTTGTGACATAAAACCCACTCTTTATGACATCACAAGTATGTATTCACCGCAACACACCCACTCGATTCATGACACCACACACACTGTATATGACATCACATACACTGTACTTGTGATATCACAGCCACTGTAATTAAGACAAGCGTCTTACTATGCTTTAGACACCATACTCCCTGCAAATAACATCTCACTTGGTATATGAATGGGAACACTACCACTGTATCCGATGTCAAGGCACATACTACGTTTAGGACATCATATCCACTATATACGTTCTCACCCACACTCTGTGTATGACTACACAAGCTCTGTGTCTGTCTTGAAAACCGTTCTAACTGCCATCATATCCACTGTATATGTCATCACACCCACTTTGTCAACGATATCACACCAACTATGTAAGAGATCACAGGTGGCATATGTATGCCGTCAGATGCACTACACATGACATCATATCCACACTCTATGACAACAATCCACAGTATTTATGGCATCACATGCACTGTATTCATGATATCACACGCATTATATACGATATGGCATTTCATCTACAGTTTATGAGATCTCAGACCCTATATAAGTGACATCATACAATGACTCTATTGATGACATCACACACTCTACCATTACGACTGATCTACTTTATATGGCATCACACACAATGTTATGAGAGCAGAACCATTGTGTACTTCACAGACACCATATCTGATATCACACCCACTGTATCTGTGTCATCACAGCAAATGTATCAATTTTATCAGTCCCAGGGTATGTATGACATCACCTCCACTATATGTATGAAAATCATATGTAATACCTATGACATCACATTCACTCTTTACGGCATCACACTACTTTATTTATGACATCACGTCCACTATATCTGACCTCACATCAACTGGATCTGTGTCGTCACACCCAGTCTATCGATGATATCACAACCAATATATATATGATATTACATTCAGTATACGTGTGACATCCTATGCACTATATTTATGACATCACACGCACACTGTATAACATCACAACAATCTGTGTTGCTGACACCACACTCGGCCTATGTATGATATCTTTTGCCCTGTAGATGGCATCACATCCGCATTATAACAGCAAATCACAGTATTTATGATGTCACATCCACTTCAGACATGTCGTCACACCCACTATATGAGACAGCACACCCACTCTATCCTTGCCATCAAAACCTCTCCACTGATATCACACCCACTTTTATGTGACATCACTCCGACTCTACGTGTGACATCAGTTGCACTCTATAACATCACATCTACTCCTTAAGTCTTCACACTACTGTACTTATGTCGTCACAACCTCTATATATGAAACCACGTTCAGGATGTAGGGCAATATATACCGTATACATGTGACATCACAGCAAATTGTCTGTGTCCTCACACCGACTCTATTGACCCCGTCACACCTACTCTTTTTTATGACATCACACTCTGCGTATGTATAGCATCTTTGCACTGTAGAAGACATCACATCCTCACGTTACGACAACAAACCACCATTTCTAGGGCATCACACACAGTATATTTTGCATAATATACAGTATCTCTGTCATCACATCCACTGTATTGATGATATCACAACAAGTTTATCTATGAGATCTCATCCGCTGTATATGATGACCTCACATCCATTGTATACAATACATATTCACTAGTTTTGTTACCTCACAACCACTGTATCTGTGTCTCACACCCACTCTTTCCATCTTATCACACCCTCTGTATGTATTACATCACACCCCTGTTTGCGTGCCATCATAAACACACTATTTATTTAAGGCATCACATCCACATTTTATGACATGACACCACATTATTTATGACTTCGCATGCACTGTACTCATGACATCACTCCAAATATATCTGACATTGCATCCACTGTATCTATGTCACCACAACCACTCTAATGATGATCTCATACCAACTGTACATATGACATCACACCCATTTTATGTATGACATCTAACGCACTATACATAATGTCACATCCACTCTTTATGACTTCACACCATGGCACTCATCGCATTCCCTCCATTGCTTTCGTGGCATCACAGACACTATATATGCGATCACACGCATGACAACACAAACGTTATATCTGCCATATCACCCAATGTATCTGAGGCTACATCCACTGTATCTGTGTCCTCAAAACCAGTGTATCAATGAGACCACACCCACTCTCTGGACCATATCACACACACTCTATGTATGACAGCACATTCAGGATGAATGACATGACATAAACTCTTTATGACATCACAGCCCTATATGTATGACATCACAGGTAGTATATTTATGACATCATATCCAATATATAAGATATCTCACATACTGCTTTTATGACAATGCAACATCTACAGATGACGTCTCACCCACTATATTTGACATCACAGGCACTGGATTTGTGCCATCACACAGATGACACACACGTGTGTATCGATATACCTCTGTGTCGATGACATCACAACAAGTATGTAAGTCATGACTTGGCACACATATGGCATCACACACATTCAACCTGACATCACATTCACACTTTATGACATCAATAATCAGTATTTATGACATCAGAAACACTGCATTTATGACATCAGATGCCTCTATATGACATCACATCCACGATTTATGACATCTCATCCCCTATAACTGTGATATCACAGCCACTCCATCTGTACCATCACATCCACTATGGTTCTGAATTCTTATCCACTATATTTGACATGAAACACACTGTGTTAAGACAAAACAACCACTCTATCTGACAATATCCTCCATAATCTGTATCAGTGTGATGACACCCACTCTATCGATGATATAACACACACTGTATGTAGTCACCACACATACTATATGTATCGAACAATATGCAGTATATACGTCACCACACTCACGCTGCGTGACAACAAGACACTCTATTCATGACATCCTATCTTCTATTTCTCACATCACACCCTTTATATCTGACAGCACATCCACTGTACCTGTGTCATCACACGCAGATTATCGATCATATAACCTCCATTGCATGTATGATACCACAGCCACAATGTCTATGACAACTTATGAACTTCATATGACATCACATCCACTCTGTATGATATCACAACACTCTATGACATCACACCCACTGTTCTCATGTCATCAACCGAGTATGTCTGACATCACGTCCATTGTACCTGGGACATTACTGAGTATATTGATTTTACCACCCCAGCATTATGTGTGATATCAACCCCACTCTATGTGTGACATCCTATGATTAATTTGTGACATAAAACCCACTCTTTATGACATCACAAGTATGTATTCACCGCAACACACCCACTCGATTCATGACACCACACACACTGTATATGACATCACATACACTGTACTTGTGATATCACAGCCACTGTAATTAAGACAAGCGTCTTACTATGCTTTAGACACCATACTCCCTGCAAATAACATCTCACTTGGTATATGAATGGGAACACTACCACTGTATCCGATGTCAAGGCACATACTACGTTTAGGACATCATATCCACTATATACGTTCTCACCCACACTCTGTGTATGACTACACAAGCTCTGTGTCTGTCTTGAAAACCGTTCTAACTGCCATCATATCCACTGTATATGTCATCACACCCACTTTGTCAACGATATCACACCAACTATGTAAGAGATCACAGGTGGCATATGTATGCCGTCAGATGCACTACACATGACATCATATCCACACTCTATGACAACAATCCACAGTATTTATGGCATCACATGCACTGTATTCATGATATCACACGCATTATATACGATATGGCATTTCATCTACAGTTTATGAGATCTCAGACCCTATATAAGTGACATCATACAATGACTCTATTGATGACATCACACACTCTACCATTACGACTGATCTACTTTATATGGCATCACACACAATGTTATGAGAGCAGAACCATTGTGTACTTCACAGACACCATATCTGATATCACACCCACTGTATCTGTGTCATCACAGCAAATGTATCAATTTTATCAGTCCCAGGGTATGTATGACATCACCTCCACTATATGTATGAAATCATATGTAATACCTATGACATCACATTCACTCTTTACGGCATCACACTACTTTATTTATGACATCACGTCCACTATATCTGACCTCACATCAACTGGATCTGTGTCGTCACACCCAGTCTATCGATGATATCACAACCAATATATATATGATATTACATTCAGTATACGTGTGACATCCTATGCACTATATTTATGACATCACACGCACACTGTATAACATCACAACAATCTGTGTTGCTGACACCACACTCGGCCTATGTATGATATCTTTTGCCCTGTAGATGGCATCACATCCGCATTATAACAGCAAATCACAGTATTTATGATGTCACATCCACTTCAGACATGTCGTCACACCCACTATATGAGACAGCACACCCACTCTATCCTTGCCATCAAAACCTCTCCACTGATATCACACCCACTTTTATGTGACATCACTCCGACTCTACGTGTGACATCAGTTGCACTCTATAACATCACATCTACTCCTTAAGTCTTCACACTACTGTACTTATGTCGTCACAACCTCTATATATGAAACCACGTTCAGGATGTAGGGCAATATATACCGTATACATGTGACATCACAGCAAATTGTCTGTGTCCTCACACCGACTCTATTGACCCCGTCACACCTACTCTTTTTATGACATCACACTCTGCGTATGTATAGCATCTTTGCACTGTAGAAGACATCACATCCTCACGTTACGACAACAAACCACCATTTCTAGGGCATCACACACAGTATATTTTGCATAATATACAGTATCTCTGTCATCACATCCACTGTATTGATGATATCACAACAAGTTTATCTATGAGATCTCATCCGCTGTATATGATGACCTCACATCCATTGTATACAATACATATTCACTAGTTTTGTTACCTCACAACCACTGTATCTGTGTCTCACACCCACTCTTTCCATCTTATCACACCCTCTGTATGTATTACATCACACCCCTGTTTGCGTGCCATCATAAACACTATTTAAGGCATCACATCCACATTTTATGACATGACACCACATTATTTATGACTTCGCATGCACTGTACTCATGACATCACTCCAAATATATCTGACATTGCATCCACTGTATCT
>JAJLRB010000394.1:0-47331 GCA_020976825.1 Odocoileus hemionus
GTGCCATCATAAACACTATTTAAGCATCACAATCCACATTTTATGACAATGACACCCACATATTATTATGACTTCGCATGCACTGTACTCATGACATCATCTCCAAATATATCTGATACATTCGCATCCACTGTATCTGTGTCACCACTAACTACTCACTCTAATGATTTATCTCCATTGCATTCGTGGCATCACAGACACTATATATGAGATCACACACACATGACACACACATACAGATAACACAAGCGTTATATCTGCCATCATTCACCCATTGTATCTGAGAGACTACATCCACTGTATCTGTGTCCTCAAACCCAGAGTGTATCATGATACCACACCCCACTCTCTGGACCATATCACACACACTATCTAATGTATGACAGCACATTCAGGATGAATGACATGACATAAACACTTTATGACATCACAGCCCTATATGCGTGACATCACAGCTAGTATATTTATATGACATCATATCCAATATATATTATAGATATCTCACATACTGCTTTCATGACAATGCAACGGTCTATACCTTTGACATCTCACCCACTATATTTGACATCACAGCCACTGTATTTGTGCCATCACACAGATGACACACACACGTGTGTATCGATGTACCTCTGTGTCGATGATATCACAACAAGTATGTAAGTCATGACACGGCACACATATGGCATCATATCACACATTCTACATGACATCACATTCACACATTATGACATCAATAATCAGTATTTATGACATCACCAACACTGCATTTTATGACATCAGATCCACTCTATATGAGAATCACATCATCCACGGTTTATGGCATCTCATCCCCTATACCTGTGACATCACAGCCACTAAATCTGTACCACTATGGTTCTGAATTCCTATCCACTATATTTGACATGAAACACACCGTGTTAAGACAATACAACACTCTATCTGACAGCATAACCACCATAATCTGTATCAGTGTGATGACACCCACTCTATCAATGATATAACACACACACACTGTAAGTAGGACACCACACATACTATATGTATCGAACAATATGCAGTATATACAACATCACACCCACGCTGGGTGACATCAAGTCACTCTATTCATGACATTAAATCTTCTTTATCTCACATCACACCCTTTACATCTGACAGTACATCCACTGTACCTGTGTCATTACACGCAGATTATCGATCATATAAACCCCATTGAAAGTATGATACCACATCCACAATGTCTGTGACAACTTATGAACTTCATATGACATCACATCCACTCTGTATGATATCACACCACTCTATGGCATCACACCCACTGTTCTCATGTCATCAACCCAGAATATCTGACATCACGTTCACTCTACCTGGGTCATTACTGAGTATATTGATTATACCACACCAGCATTATGTGTGATATCAACCCCACTATATGTATGACATCCTGTGATTAATTTGTGACATAACACCCACTCTTTATGACATCACAAGTATGTATTCACGGCAACACACCCACTCGATTCATGACACCACACCCACTGTATATGACATCACATACACTCTACTTGTGACATCACAGCCACTGTAATTATGACAAGAGACTTACTATGCTTTAGGCACCATACTCCGTACAAACAACATCTCACTTGGTATATGAATGGGAACACTACCACTGTATCCGATGTCATGGCACATACTACGTTTTGGACATCATATCCACTATATACGTTCTCACCCACACTGTGTGTATGACTACACAAGCTCTGTGTCTCTCTTGAAAATCGTTCTAACTGCCATCATATCCACTCTATATGTCATCACACCCACTATGTCAACGACATCACACCAACTATGTAAGAGATCACAGGTGGCATATGTATGCCGTCAGATGCACTACACATGACATCATATCCACACTCTATGACAACAATCCAGAATATTTATGACATCACATGCACTGTATTCATGACATCACACGCATTATATACGATATGACTGACATTTCATTTACTGTGTATGATATCACAGTCCCTATATATATGACATCATACAATGACTCTATAGATGACATCACATACTCTACCTTTACGACTTATCTACTTTATATGGCATCACACACAGTGTTATGAGGACAGAACCATTGTGTACTTCACAGACACCATATCTGATATCACAACCCACTGCATTTGTGTCATCACAGCAAATGTATCAATTTTATCAATCCCATGGTATGTATGACATCACCTCCACTATATGTATGAAATCATATGTAATACCTATGACATCACATCCACTCTTTACGACATCACTCCACTTTTTTACATATGACATCACGTCCACTATATCTGACCTCACATCAACTGGATCTGTGTCGTCACACCCAGTCTATCGATGATATGACAACCAATATATATATATGATATCACATCCAGTATACGTGTGACATCCTATGCACAATATTTTTGACATCACACCCACACTGTATGACATCACAACAATCTGTGTTGCTGACACCACACTCGGCCTATGTATGATATCATTTGCACGGTAGATGGCATCACATCCTCTTTATAACAGCAAACCACAGTATTTATGATGTCACATCCACTTCAGACATGACGTCACAACCACTATATGAGACAGCACACCCACTCTATCCTTGCCATCACAACCTATCCACTGATATCACACCCACATTTATGTGACATCTCACCCACTCTACGTGTGACATCAGTTGCACTCTATAACATCACATCAACTCCTTAAATCTTCACACTACTGTACTTATGACGTCACAACCTCTCTATATATGAAACCGCATCCAGTATGTAGGGCAATATATACCCTATACATGTGACATCACAGCAAATAGTCTGTGTCCTCACACCGACTCTATTGACCACGTCACACACACTACTCTTTGTATGACATCACACTCTGCGTATGTATAGCACCACTTTTGCACTGCAGAATACATCACATCCTCACGTTACGACATCAAACCACCATTTCTAAGGCATCACACACAGTATATTTGACATCATATCCACAGTATCTCTGTCATCATATCCACTGTATTGATGATATCACAACAAGTGTATCTATGAGATCTCATCCGCTGTATATGATGACATCATATCCATTGTATACAATACATATTCACTTGTTTTGTTACCTCACAACCACTGTATCTGTGTCTCACACCCACTCTTTCCATCTTATCACACCCTTTGTATGTATGACATCACACCCCTGTTTGCGTGCCATCATAAACACTATTTAAGTCATCACATCCACATTTTATGATATGACACCACATTATTTATGACTTCGCATGCACTGTACTCATGACATCACTCCAAATATATCTGACATTTCATCCACTGTATCTGTGTCACCACAACCACTCTATTGATGATCTCAAACCAACTGTACGTATGACTTCACACCCATTTTATATATGACATCTAACGCACTATACATAAACGTCGCATCCACTCTTTATGACTTCAACCATGGCACTCATCGCATTACATCCATTGCATTCGTGGCATCACAGACACTATATATGAGATCACACACATGACAACACAAGCGTTATGTCTGCCATCTCATCCCATTGTATCTGAGACTACATCCACTGTATCTGTGTCCTCAAACTGAGTGTATCTATGATACCACACCCACTCTCTGGACCATATCACACACACTCTATGTATGACAGCACATTCAGGATGAATGACATGACATAAACACTTTATGACATCACAGCCCTATATGCGTGACATCACAGCTAGTATACTTATGACATCATATCCAATATATATGATATCTCACATACTGCTTTCATGACAATGCAACGTCTATACCTTACATCACACCCACTATATTTGACATCACAGCCACTGTATTTGTGCCATCACACAGATGACACACACGTGTGTATCGATGTACCTCTGTGTCGATGATATCACAACAAGTATGTAAGTCATGACACGGCACACATATGGCATCATACACATTCTACATGACATCACATTCACACATTATGACATCAATAATCAGTATTTATGACATCACCAACACTGCATTTATGACATCAGATCCACTCTATATGAGATCACATCCACGGTTTATGGCATCTCATCCCCTACACCTGTGACATCACAACCAATAAATCTGTACCACTATGGTTCTGAATTCCTATCCACTATATTTGACATGAAACACACCGTGTTAAGACAATACAAACACTCTATCTGACAGCATAACCTCCATAATCTGTATCAGTGTGATGACACCCACTCTATCAATGATATAACACACACTGTAAAGTAGGACACCAAACATACTATATGTATCGAACAATATGCAGTATATACAACATCACACCCACGCTGGGTGACATCAAGTCACTCTATTCATGACATTAAATCTACCTTATCTCACATCACACACCCATTACATCTGACAGTACATCCACTGTACCTGTGTCATTACACGCAGATTATCGATCATATAACCCCCATTGAATGTATGATACCACAGCCACAATGTCTGTGAGAACTTATGAACTTCATATGACATCACATCCACTCTGTATGACATCACACCACTACTCTATGGCATCACACCCAATGTTCTCACATCATCAACCCAGAATATCTGACATCACGTCCACTGTACCTGGGTCATTACTGAGTGTATTGATTATACCACACCAGCATATGTGTGATATCAACCCCACTATATGTATGACATCCTTGTGATTAATTTGTGACAGAACACCCACTCTTTATGACATCACAAGTATATATTCACGGCAACACACCCACTCGATTCATGACACCCACACCCACTGTAATATGACATCACATTACACTGTACTTGTGACATCTCAGCCACTGTAATTATCACAAGATACTTACTATGCTTTAGGCACCATACTACCGTTACAAACAACATCTCACTGGTATATATGAATGGGAACACTACCACTGTATCCGATGTCATGGCACATACTACGTTTAGGACAATCATATCCACTATATACGTTCTCACCCACACTGTGTGTATGACTACACAAGCTCTGTGTCTGCTATTGAAAACCGTTCTAACTACCATCATATCCAATCTATATTCATCACACCCACTATTGTCAACGACCATCACACCAACTATGTAAGAGATCACAGGTGGCATAATGTATGCCGGTCAGATGCAACTACACATGACATCCATATCCACACTCTATGACAACAATCCAGAATATTTATGACATCACAATGCACTGTATTCATTGACATCACACGCATTATATACGATATGACATTTCATCTACTGTGTATGATATCGGACAGTCCCTATATATATGACATCATACAATGGACTCTATAGATGACATCACACATACTCTACCTTACGACAACTTTATCTACGTTTATATGGCATCACACACATGGTGTTATGAGACAGAACCTTGTGTACTTCACAGACACCATATCTGATATCAACACCCACTGCATCTGGTCATCACAGCAAATGTATCAATTTTATCAACTCCATGGTATGTATGACATCACCATCCCACTATATGTATGAAATCATATGTAATACCTATGACATCACATCCAGCTCTTTAGCGACATCACTCCCATCTATTCATAAGACATCACGTCTACTATATCTGACTCACATCAACGGATATCTGTGTCGTCACACCCAGTCTATCGATGAATATGACAACCAATATATATATGATATATCACCTCCAGTATACTTGTGACACATCCTATGCACAATATTTTATGACATCACACCCTCACTGTGTATCATCACAACAATCTGAGTTTCTGAACACCACCACATCGCCTATTAATGATATCATTTCACGTAGAGATGCGCATCACAATCCTCTTTATAACAGCCAAAACCACATTATTTATTATGTCACCTCCACTTCAGACATGAGCGTCACACCCATATAATGAAGCGACGCACACCCCACTGTATCTATTTGCCATCTACAACCTATCCACTTGATTATCACGACGCACATTTTATGTGACATCTACACCACTATACTGTGATAATCTGTTGCACTTATAACAACATCACATTACCTCCTTATAAGTCTTCAACACTACGGTAACTTATTGACGTCACTAACCTCTATATCTGAAGCTGCACATCCAGAAAAGTAGGCAATGATTATCCTAAATACATGTGACAACATCACAGCAAATAATCTGAGTCCATCACACGACTGTATTGACCACGTCACACCTACGACTTTGTATGACATCCACATTCTGCATTCATGTATAGCATCTTTGTCACATGTGGAAAACCTCACATCCTCACGTTAACGACATCAATAGCACCATTTCTAAGGCATCACACACAGTATATTTGATCATATCGACAGGGATCTCTGTCATCAAATCCACTGTTTTGCTGATATCACAACAATGTATCTTGAGATCTCTCCCTGTATATGATGACATCATACCTTGTATAACAATACATATTCACTGGTTTTCTTACCTGATTATCTTCAACAAAACTATAAAAATCTTTACATATCTTTAACATTTCAGTATCTCATTAATTCTTATTCTACTTATAATTATTAAATTTAACTTAATTTTCTATATATATGAAAATATAATTGTATAAATATTAATTAATTTCTTTTCTTTTCTACAAATAAAAAATGTATACTTAAAGAGATTCTAAAATCAATAACAGAACAAAATAATAAAATAAAAAAACAAAGAAAAATTGAAATATAAAAACTTTTGTTTTTTCTCATTTTTTTCTTAATATTAAAGAAACATAAAAATCAAACATCACGAAATCTAACAAACCCACATTGCTTGTCTCACAGCCTACTCTTTCCATCTTACACTCCCTTTGTATGTATACTTCACACCCCTGATTTGGCGTACCATACGTAAACACTATTTTAAAGTCATCACCATCCAATTTTATCACATGACCACCACATTATTTTATGGACATCACATGCACACTCCTATCGACAGTCACTCCAAATATATTCAGACATTGCATCCACTCTATATATTTGATCACAAACCACGCTAATAGATTATCACAGAGAACTGTACGTATGACGTCACACCCTTTTTGTTTGACATCTTAACGCCCATCATACATAACGTCACATCCACATCTTATGACGATCAACACGATTGCACGTCATCGCAATACACTCCATCTGCATTCGTGGCATCACACGACACTATAGATGAGACACCACAACATGACAACACAAACTGTATGACTATCTTCTCTACCATATTTATTCTGAGACGAACATCCACTGTATCTGTGTTCATCAATCCAGTGTATCGCAATGATAACCACAAAACCTCTACCTCTGAACTCGATATCACACACACTCTATGATATGACAGTACATTCTGTGAATGATCATGACATCAACCCCTTATGACATCACATAACCCTCTATGCGTATGACATCACGCTTGTATATTTATGACATCTATATCCAATATATACTTGATATGACTTCACATACCTGTTTCATAACAAATGCAACGTCTGTATACCTTTACATCACACCGCAGTATATTTGTCATCACAACAGCCACTGTATATGTCGCCATTCACACCAGATGAGCCACACACGTTTGTAATCGTTTACCTCTGTGTCGGTGACATCGACAACAAGTATTCAAATCATGGACACGGCACACTATATGACATCTTAGCACATTCTACATGAAACATCACATTCACACATTTATAACCTCAATGATCAGTGTTTTTGACATCACAAACACTTGCAATCATGAGACATCAGATCCCCTCTACACTGAATCACATCCACGGTTAATATGACATCTCCATCCCCTTTCACTGTGACAATCACAGCCTCTCCATTGTATCATCACATCCACTATGGTTCGAGAATTCATATCCACTATATTTGACATGAAACACAACCGTGTAAAAGACAATACAACCACTCCTGTCTTGACGACAAAAGCATAACCTCCATAATCTGTAATCAGTGTGATGACACCCACTCTATCAATGATATAACACACACTGTATGTAGGACACCACACATACTATAATGTATCGAACAATTATGCCAGTATATACAACATCACACCCACTGACAGCGGTGACATCAAATGTCACAATCTATGCATGACATCAAATAGTTTCTATTATTTCACATCACAAAACCTTTATATCTGACAGCACATCCTCTGTACCTGTGGTCAATCACACCACAGATTATCGATCATTTATACCCCCATGTGTATTGTATTATACCACAGCCACAAAGTCTATGAGAATCTTATTGAACTACATATGACATCACAACCACTTCCTGTATTGATATCACACCACTTTATGACATTCACACCCAACTATGACTTGTTCTCCTATGCAATCAACCCATTAATATCTGACAAATCGCATGTCCACTATAACCTGGGTCATTTACTGAGATATATTGACTTATAACCACACCAGCATTATGTGTGAAATCAACCCCACTGTCTATCCGTGTATGACATCCTGTGATTAAATTTGTGACATTAACACCGCAACCTCACTCTTTATGACATCACAAGGCTGTATTCATGGCAACAATACCGATCGATTCATGACACCTACACCCACTGTATATGACATCACATTACGACTTACTTGTGACATCACAGCCACTGTAATTATGACAAGACTTACACTTACTGCGCTTTAGTCCACCATACTCCGTACAAACAACCATACTCAACATTGTATATGAATGGGAACACTACCACTGTATCCCGATCGTCATGGCACATACTACGTTTAGGACATCATATCCACTATATACGTTCTCACCGTCCACACTGTGTGTATGACCTAACAAGCTCTGTGTCTGTCTTGAAACCACCGTTCTAACTGCCATCATTCTCCACTCTATATGTCATCACACCCACTTTTGTCAACGACATCCACACCAAACTATGTCAAGAGTCACAGGTGGCATATGTATGCCATCAGATGCACTAACATGGACATCATATCCACACTCTCCTTTTGACACAAAATCCTTCAGTAGTAGATATGACATCACATGCACTGTATTCATTGAGCATCACACACAATTTGTATACGATATTGACATTTCATTTACTGTGTATTGATATCCACAGTCCCTATATAATGACATCAGTTACAATGACTCTATCAATGAACATCTACACACTCTTAACCTTTACGACTTATCTAACTTTATATGGCATCACACACAGTGTTATGAGAAGTAAGCAGAACATTGTGTACTTCACAGAGACACCATTATCTTAGATATCACACCCACTGCAATTTCGTGTCATCACAGCAAAATGTTTCAAATTTTATCAATCCAACATGGTATGTATGGACATCACCATCCACTATATGTAAGAAATCATAATGTAATACCTTGTGAACATCACAATTTTCCAGTCCTTTAACGATTATCAATTCTTCTCAATCTTACATATGACATCCACCGTCTCCTATATCTGACCTCACAATCAACTGAATATGTACAGTGTCGAGACAACACCCAGTCTATCGATGATATTTCAACCCATTATATATATGATAATCACATCCTCCAGTAAACGTGTGACCTCCTATTGCACAATAATTTTTGACATGTCACCCACACTGTGTGACATCACAAACGACAATCTTAGAGGTTGCATGACACCACCTCATTCGGACCCAATGTGTAACTCATGATATCATTTCGACGCTCGGTAAATGGCCATCACATTTCCTATTTATAACAGCTAAACGCAGTATTTATGATGTCAAGCATCCACAGTTCAGACATGACGTCACAAGTCCTAACTAAAGTTGAGACAGCACACCCACTCTATTCGCTTGCCAATCACAAACCTATACACTGATACTCACACCGAAGATTTATGTGAAATTCACCACCTATACGTGTGACATCTAGTTGAACTCTATAACAACACATAAACTCCTTAAATCTTCAAAATACTGTACTTTGAGTCACAACCTCTATATATGAAACGATCCAGTATGTAGGGCAATATACCATATATGTGACATCACAGCAAATAGTCTGTGTCCTCACACCGACTCTATTAAACCATTCACACCTACTCTTTGTATGAATTCAAAATCTGCGTATGTATAGCACCTTTGCACTGTAGAATACATCATCCTCACGTTAAGACATCACAACCTACATTTTAAGTCATCACACACAGTATATTTGACATTCTTATCCACAGTATTCTTTGTCCATCAATTCCCCCCCTCTGTATTGATGATATCACAACAAGTGTATCTATGAGATCTCATCCGCTGTATATGATGACATCATATCATTGTATACAATACATATTCACTTGTTTTTTCCCTCAAAAACCCACTTTTATCTGTGTTCACACCCACTCTTTCCATCTTATCACACCTTTGTATGTATGACTTCACACCCTGTGTGCGTGCCATCATAAACACTATTTAAGTCATCACATCCACATTTTATGATATGACCCCAACATTATTTATGGCTTCGCATGCACTGTACTCATGACATCACTCCAAATATATCTGACATTTCACCCACTGTATCTGTGTCACCACAACCACTCTATTGATGATCTCAACCAACTGTACGTATGACTTCACACCCATTTTATGTATGACATCTAACGCACTATACATAAGTCGCATCACACTTTTTTTGACTTAACCATGGCACTCATCGCATTACAATCCATTGCATTCGTGGCATCACGGGACACTATATATGAGACCCACACATGACAACACAAGCGTTTATGTTGCCATCTCATCCATTGTATTGAGACTAACATCCACTGTATCTGTGTCCTCAAACTGAGTGTATCTATGTACCACACCCACTCTCTGGACCATATCACACACACTCTATGTATGACAGCACATTCAGGATAAAGGGGACATGACATAAACACTTTAGACATCACAGCCCTATATGCGTTGACATCACAGTAGTATACTTTATGACATATACCATATTTTTGAATCTCACATACTGCTTTATGGGAAATGAAACGTCTTCCCTTTACTTTCACACCATATTTTAGAATCCAGCACTTATTTGTGCCACACCAGATGACCACACAGTTGTTCGATACTCTGTGTCGTTACTATATTTGACATGAAAACCGTGTTAAGACATACAAACTCTATGACAGCATAACTCCATAATCGTTCAGTGTGATGACACCACTCTATCAATGATATAACACACTGTAAGTAGACACCAACATACATATGTATCGAACATATGCGTATAACAACATCACCCCCGTGGGTGACATCAGTCACTCTATTCATAATTAATCTACTTATCTAATCCACCCTTTACATCTGCAGTACATCCATGTACTGTGTCATTACACGCGATTATCGATCATTAACCTTATGTAGATACCAAGCACAATGTGTGAGATATGAACTTATGACTACACCACTCTGTATGACATAACTACTCTATGCATCACACCATGTTCACATCATCAACCAGATATCTGACATACTCACTGTACCTGGTCTTACTGAGTGATTGATATACCACCAGATTATGTGTGATATCAACCCCACTATTATACATCCTGTGAAATTTGACAACACCCACCTTATGACTCAAGTAATATTCACGGCACACACCACTCATTCATGACACCACACCATGTATATGACACACAAATGTACTTGTACATCCAGCACTGTATTACAAAGATCTTCTAGCTTTAGGCACCTATCCGTACAAACACATCACTGGTTATGAATGGGACATACCTGTATCCGATGTCTGGCACATACTACGTTTGGACATCATATCACTATTACGTTTTCACCCCACGTGTGTTGACTAACAACTCGTGTCTCTATTGAAAACCGTTACTACCATCATATCCAATCTATATGTCATCACACCCTATGTCAACGACATCACACAACTAGTCGAGATCAAGGCATATGTTGCCTAGTGCACTACACATGAATCATGTCCAACTCTATGACAACAATCCAAATATTTATGTACATGCTCTGTTTCTTGAATCCACGATTATATGTAGACATTATATAGTGTATGATCACGTCCTATATATATGAATCACAGACTCTATAGATGACATAATACTCTACTTTCGATTATTATTTATATGGCTCACCCAGTGTTAGGAAAACCATTGTTACTTACAGACACCATATCTATTTCACCTGCATCTGTGTCATCCAGCAAATGTATATTTACAATCCTGATGTATGACATACCTCCACTTATAATGAATCATATATACATAATCACTCCTCTTACGACATCCTCCATTTACATAAGACATCACGTCTACTAATTACTCAATCACGATTGTGTTCACACCCAGTCTATCGATGATATGACAACATATATATATACACCTCAGTTACGGACATCTATGCACATATTTTGACATCACACCCACTGTGTGACATCACAACATCGTTCAGACACCACGCTCGATGTTGTTCATTTGCACGGTAGTGGCTCACATCCTTTAACAGAAACACATATTTATTATGTCACATCACTTCGAATGACGTCACCCTATATGGAGCACCCACTCTTCTTCATCCAACTATCCACTGATATCACACCACATTTATGTGACACACCACTCAGTGTGACATCAGCTGCACTCTTAAAAACATCATCCTTAAATCTTCCATACTGTATTTACGTCACACTTATAATGAAACTGCTCCAGTTGTAGGGTATTACCATATATATGTGACATCCAGCAAATGTCTTGTCTCACCGACTCTATTGACCACTTCCACCTATCTTTGTAGAATCCACTCTGCGTATGATAGCACCTTGCATGTAGAATCATCACATCCCACGTAGACATCAAACCACCATTTCTAAGATCACACACAGTATTTGAATCATATCCAGTATCTCTGTCATCTATCCATGATTGATATAACAACAAGTGTATTATAATCTCCGCTGTTTGAGACTTATCCATTGTATAATACATATTCACTTGTTTCTTACTAAACCACGTATCTGGTCTCACCCTCTTTCCATCTTACAAACCTTTGTAGTTATTCACACCCGTGTGCTGCCATCTAAACACTATTAAGTCATCACATCCACATTAGTAGAACCATTTTTTGGCTCGCTGCACTGTACTCATGACTCATCCAAATATTCTGACTTTCTCACGTATCTGTGCACACAACCACTCTATTGTGATCTAAACACTGTAGTATGACTTCACACATTTTGTATGATATACGACTATACATAACGTGCATCAACTTATGACTTCAACCATGGCCTCATCGCATTACATCCATGCTTGTGCATCACAGACATATATATGGTCACACACATGAAACACAAGCTAGTCTGCCTCTCATCATTGTATGACTACATCCACTGTATCTGTGTCTCAAACTGAGGTATCTATGATACCACCCACTCTCTGACCATATCAACACACTCATGTATGAAGCACATCAGGATGAAGACATGACATAAACTTTATACTCACAGCCCTATATGCGTGAACACAGCTAGTATATTATGAATTATCCAATATATTTGATATCCACTACTGCTTTCATGACAATGCAAGTCTATACCTACATCACACCATATATTGACACACAGCCTGTATTTGTGCACACTGATGAACAACGTGTGTACGATGTACCTCTGTGTCGATGATATCACAACAGATGTAGCATGCACGGCACATTGCATCTACCATTCTCATGACCATCACACTTATGACATAATAATCGATTTGACTCACAACACTGCTTATATCAGTCCACTAATGAGTCACATCCGTTTATGGATCACCCACACCTGTGACATCAAACATAAATCTGTACCTATGTCTGAATTCCTATCCATATATTTGACATGAACCCGTGTAAGCATACAAACACTCATTGAAGCATACCTCATAATCTGTATCTGTATGAACCCACTTATAAGATAAAAACATGTAAGTAGGACCACTACTTATGTATGACAATATGCGTATATAAACACACACACGTGGGTGACATCAAGTCACTCTATTCATGACTTAAATCTCCTATCTCACACACCCCTTACATCTGACAGTACATCCCGTCTGTGTCTTAACGCAGATTATGATATATAACCCCCATGATGTTGATACCAGAGCACATGTCTTGAGACTTATGAACTTCATGACATCACTATCGTATGACTCACACTACTCTATGCATCACACCATGTTCTCACATCAAACCATATCTGCATCACGTCCACTGTACCTGGTCATTACTAGTGTTTGATATCCACACAGCATTATGTGTGATATCACCCCATTTGTATGACATCTTGTTAATTTGTGACAAAACCTCTTATGACATCACAGTATATATTCCGGCAAACACCCACTCGATATGCACACACCCACTGTAATGACATCATACATGTACTTGTACTCAGCACTGTAATTTCCAGTCTTACTATGCTTTGGCCCATATCCGTCCACAACATTCCTTGGTATTGAATGGGAACACTACACTGTATCGATGTATGGCACATCTACGTTAGGACTTATATCACTATATTCTCACCCCACTGTGTGTATGACTACACAGCCTGTGTCTCTATTGAAACGTCTACTACCTCATATCCAATCTTATTCATCAACCACTATGCAAGACATCACCAATATGTAGAGATCAGTGGCATATGTTCCGTCAGATGCATACCTGACATCATTCCAATCTATGACAACCAAAATTTATGACATCACTGTCTGTATCGAATCACACGATTATATACGTATGACATTTCATTACTGTGTATGATTCACAGTCCCTATATATATGACATCTACAAATCTATAGATGAATCCTACTCTCTTACGACTATTACTTATATGGCATACACACAGTTTTGAGGCGAACCATTGTGTATTACAGACACCATATCTGATATACACCCACTGCATCGTGTCATCAAGCAAATGTACATTTATCAACCTGGATGTATGCTCACCTCCTATAATATAATCATATGTAACCTATGAATCAGTCATCTTTCACACTCCATTACATAAGACATACGTCTATATCTGACTCCTAATGGATCTGTGTCGTCCACCCTTATCGATGATATGACAACCATATATATAGATATCACTCAGTATAGTGTGACTCCTTGCACAATTTTGGACATCACCCCACCTGTGCTCACAACAATCGTGTTCTGACACCACGCTCGGCCATGTATGATATCATTTGCACGGTAGATGGCATCACATCCTTTATAACAGCAACCACATTATTTATTAGTCACATCCACTCAGAATGACGCACACCCACTATATGAACAGACCCCATCTATCCTTGCATCACAACCTATCATGATATCACACCCAATTATTGACATCTCACCCCTCTCGTGTGACTCAGGCACTCTATAACAACACTCAACTCCTTAAATCTTCCACTACTGTACTTTGAGTCACAACCTCTATATATGAACGCATCGTAGTAGGCAAATCCATATTATGTGACATCACAAATAGTCTGTGTCCTCAACGACTCTATGACATTCCACTACTCTTTTAGACATCACCTCTGGTATGTTAGCACCTTGCACTGTAGATACATCACACCCACGTTCGACATCAACCCATTTCTAAGGCATCACACCAGTATATTTGACATCTATCCACAGATCCTGTATCATATCACTGTATTGATAAATCACAAGTTTCTATGAGACTCCGCTATATATGACATCAATTCCATTGATACAATACTATCACTGTTTTCTTATACAACCTTATCTGTTCTCACACCACTCTCATCTTATACACCCTTTGTATGTAGACTCACACCTGTGTGCTGCCTCATAACCTATTTAGTATCACACCACATTTATGAATGACACCACTTATTGTTCGCATGCATGTACTCATACATCTCAATATATCTGACTTTCATCCACTTACTGTGTCCACAACCACTCATGTGACTCAAACAATGTACGTATGACTCACACCATTTTATGTATGAATCTAACGCACATAAAAGTCGCTCCACACTTTGACTTCAAACATGCACTCTCGCATTACATCCATTGCTCTGGCATCAAGCACTATATGAGATCCAATGACAACACAGCGTAGTCGCCATCTATCCATGTATCAGACTCATCCTGTTCTGTGTCTCAAAGGTGTACATATACCACACCACTCCTGGACATATCACACAATCTAGTATGACAGCCTTCAGGATGAAGACAGACATAAACTTTATGACATCACAGCCCTATTGCGTGAATCACAGCGTATACTTTGACATCATCCAATATATTGATACTCACATACTGCTTCATGACATGCAACGTCTATACTTACTCAACCACTTATTAGATCACGCATGTTTTGTGCCATCACACAGGACACCAGTGGTTTCGATGTACCTCTGTGTCGATAATCACAAGTTGTAAGTATGACCGGCACATATGGCATCATCACATTTAATGACACACATTCAAATTATGCATCATACAGTATTTAGACTCCACATGCATTTATGAACAATACTCTTATGAACCATCCACGTTTGCATTCATCCCCTACCGGACATCACAACAATAAATTGTACCACTATGTTTGAATTCCTATCCACTATTGACATGAAACACACGTGTTAGACAATACAACACTCTATCTGACAGCATAACTCCATAATCTGTATCAGTGTATGACACCACTTATCATGATATAAACACCTGTAAGAGGACACCAACATACTAATTATCGAACAATATGGTATAAAACATCACCACCTGGTGACATCAGTCACTCTATTCATGAATAAATTACCTTATTCACATCCACCCTTCATCTGACAGTACATCCACTGTACTTGTCATTCACCATTATCGATCATTAACCCATTGAATGTATGTACAGCACATGTCTGTAGAATATGAACTTCATATGACATCAATCCACTCGTATGAATCACACTATCTGGATCACACATGTTCTCACATAACCAGATTCTGACATCACTCACTGTACTGGGTCTTACGAGTATGATTATACACACAGCATTATGTGTGATATCACCCACTTTTATGACATTGTGATTAATTTGTGACAAACACCACTTATGACATCACAATTATTCACGGCAACACACCCACTCGATTCATGACACCCCCCATGTATGACATCACATACACTGTACTTGTGACATCTAGCACTGTAATATCACAAGACTTACTATGCTTGGCCAACTCGTACAAACAACATCACTGGTAAATGGACACTACCGTGTATCCGATATGTCATGGCACATAGTACGTTTCTTAAGGACATCATATACACTATATAGGTTCTCACCCATCTGTCTGCTATGACTTACACAAGCTCTATGTCTGCTCTTGAAACCCGATTCTAACTGCCATCATATCCACTGTAGTATGTCAATCACACCCACTTTGTCGACGCTCATCACAACGACTATGCTAAAGAGTATCACGGTGGCTATTTCGTGCCCATCATGTTGCACTTACACATGACATCATATCCACACACTATGACAACAATACCTCAGTATAGTCGTGAACCTTCACATGCCACTGTAATTCATGACTATCACACACATTGTATCACATATAATGACATTTCTTTCTGTACCTGCGCGAATGATATCACCAGTCACTATACAAGTGACATCATAACAATGACATTATCTATGACAACAACACTCTACCTTATCGAATTATTTACTTTATGTGGCATCACACACAGTGTTATTGAGAGCCAGAACCATTGTGTACTTCACAGACACCATATCATGAATATTTCACCTCGCTGTGTCTGTGTCATCACAGCAATCTTATCAATTTTATCAAACCCAGTGTATGTATCAACAAACACCTCCACTAAATATGTATGAATCATATGTAATACTAAGACAACATATCCACTCTTTACGACAATCACAAGCCACTGTTACATATGTCATCACGATCTCAGTATATCCTGACCTCACAATCAAATGAGATCTGGTGTCGTCACACCACAGTCTTTTCGGTGATGATAATCAAACTCCGATATAATATCTGATATCACTATCAGTATACCGTGTGATCGTTCCTATGGACTAAAATTTATTGACATCACACCCAATCTGTGTAACATCAAAAATGCAACCGAGTTGCCTGACACCTCACAGACCGGACCTCTAGAATGATATTATATGCACTGTATGCTCGGCATCACATCCTCTTTATGACAGCCAAAACCACACCATTATATGATGTCACTTAACTTCAGACATGGAACGTCACACCCACTATACTGAGACAGACGAACACCCACTGTATCTTTGCCATGACTAACTATCCACTGCATTATCACACGCCCAATTTTTATGTGCATTTATAACCCACTATACGTGTGACATCAGTTGCACATATAACATCCACATATACTCCTCTTAAGGTCTTAACGACGACTGCTTACTGTATGACGTCACAACCGTATATCATAGAAATGCATATCTCAGTCTGCTTGAGTCAAATATATATCCTATACATGTGACATCACAGCAATATAGTCTGTGTCCTCACACGAACTCTATCTTGAATCCACTTCACTTGCTACCTTTGTATGACATCACACTCTGCGTATGTGTATAAGCACTTTGCACTGTAGAATCACATCACATCCTTCTTACAGTTACGACATCAAACCACACATTTCTAGAGGCAGGTCACACACAGTATATTTGACATCATATCCACAGTATCTCTGTCATCATATCACTGTATTGATCATATCACAACACAAGTGTATCTATGAGATCTCATGCCGCTGTATATTATGATGACATCATATCCATTGTATACAATACATATTTCACTTGTTTTCTTACCTCACAACCACTGTATCTGTGTCTCACACCCACTCTCGTTCCATCTTATCACACCCTTTGTATGTATGACTTCACACCCCTGTGTGCGTGCCATCATAAACACTATTTAAGTGCATTTCACATCCACATTTTTATGATATGACACCACACATTATTTATGGCTTCGCATGCACTGTACTCATGACATCACTCCAAATATATCTGACATTTCATCCACTGTATCTGTGTCACCACAACCACTCTATTGATGATCTCAAACAACAGAGGGGGGGGGGGGGGGGGGGGGGGGGGGTGTACGTATGACTTCACACCCATTTTATGTATGACACATCTAACGCACTATACATAACGTCGCATCCACACTTTATGACTTCAACCATGGCACTCATTCGTCATTACCATCCATTGCATTCGTGGCATCACAGACACTATATATGAGATCACACACATGACAACACAAGCGTTATGTCTGCCATCTCATCCCATTGTATCTGAGACTACATCCACTGTATCTGTGTCCTCAAACTGAGTGTATCTATGATACCACACCCCACTCTCTGGACCATATCACACCCACTCTATGTATGACAGCACATTCAGGATGAAGGACATGACATAAACACTTTATGACATCACAGCCCTATATGCGTGACATCACACAGCTATAGTATACTTATGACATCTTATCAATATATTTGATATCTCACATACTGCTTTCATGACAATGCAACGTCTATACCTTACATCACACCCACATATATTAGACATCACAGCCACTGTATTTGTGCCACCACACAGATGACACACACGTGTGTATCGATGTTACCTCTGTGTCGATGATATCACAACAAGTATGTAAGTCATGACACGGCACACATATGGCATCATACACATTCTACATGACATCACATTCACACATTATGACATCAATAATCAGTATTTATGACATCACCAACACTGCATTTATGACATCAGATCCACTCTATATGAGATCACATCCACGGTTTATGGCATCTCATCCCCTACACCTGTGACATCACAACCAATAAATCTGTACCACTATGGTTCTGAATTCCTATCCACTATATTTGACATGAAACACACCGTGTTAAGACAATACAAACACTCTATCTGACAGCATAACCTCCATAATCTGTATCAGTGTGATGACACCCACTCTATCAATGATATAACACACACTGTAAGTAGGACACCAAACATACTATATGTATCGAACAATATGCAGTATATACAACATCACACCCACGCTGGGTGACATCAAGTCACTCTATTCATGACATTAAATCTACCTTATCTCACATCACACCCTTTACATCTGACAGTACATCCACTGTACCTGTGTCATTACACGCAGATTATCGATCATATAACCCCCATTGAATGTATGATACCAGAGCCACAATGTCTGTGAGAACTTATGAACTTCATATGACATCACATCCACTCTGTATGACATCACACTACTCTATGGCATCACACCCAATGTTCTCACATCATCAACCCAGAATATCTGACATCACGTCCACTGTACCTGGGTCATTACTGAGTGTATTGATTATACCACACCAGCATTATGTGTGATATCAACCCCACTATATGTATGACATCCTGTGATTAATTTGTGACAAAACACCCACTCTTTATGACATCACAAGTATATATTCACGGCAACACACCCACTCGATTCATGACACCACACCCACTGTATATGACATCACATACACTGTACTTGTGACATCTCAGCCACTGTAATTATCACAAGATACTTACTATGCTTTAGGCACCATACTCCGTACAAACAACATCTCACTTGGTATATGAATGGGAACACTACCACTGTATCCGATGTCATGGCACATACTACGTTTAGGACATCATATCCACTATATACGTTCTCACCCACACTGTGTGTATGACTACACAAGCTCTGTGTCTCTATTGAAAACCGTTCTAACTACCATCATATCCAATCTATATGTCATCACACCCACTATGTCAACGACATCACACCAACTATGTCAGAGATCACAGGTGGCATATGTATGCCGTCAGATGCACTACACATGACATCATGTCCACACTCTATGACAACAATCCAGAATATTTATGACATCACATGCTCTGTATTCTTGACATCACACGCATTATATACGATATGACATTTCATATACTGTGTATGATATCACAGTCCCTATATATATGACATCATACAATGACTCTATAGATGACATCACATACTCTACCTTTACGACTTATCTACTTTATATGGCATCACACACAGTGTTATGAGGACAGAACCATTGTGTACTTCACAGACACCATATCTGATATCACACCCACTGCATCTGTGTCATCACAGCAAATGTATCAATTTTATCAATCCCATGGTATGTATGACATCACCTCCACTATATATATGAAATCATATGTAATACCTATGACATCACGTCCACTCTTTACGACATCACTCCAATTTACATAAGACATCACGTCTACTATATCTGACCTCACATCAACTGGATCTGTGTCGTCACACCCAGTCTATCGATGATATGACAACCAATATATATATGATATCACCTCCAGTATACGTGTGACATCCTATGCACAATATTTTTGACATCACACCCACACTGTGTGACATCACAACAATCTGTGTTCCTGACACCACGCTCGGCCTATGTATGATATCATTTGCACGGTAGATGGCATCACATCCTCTTTATAACAGCAAACCACATTATTTATTATGTCACATCCACTTCAGACATGACGTCACACCCACTATATGAGACAGCACACCCACTCTATCCTTGCCATCACAACCTATCCACTGATATCACACCCCACATTTATGTGACATCTCACCCACTCTACGTGTGACATCAGCTGCACTCTATAACAACACATCAACTCCTTAAATCTTCACACTACTGTACTTCTGACGTCACAACCTCTATATATGAAACTGCATCCAGTATGTAGGGCAATATACCATATATATGTGACATCACAGCAAATAGTCTGTGTCCTCACACCGACTCTATTGACCACTTCACACCTACTCTTTGTATGACATCACACTCTGCGTATGTATAGCACCTTTGCACTGTAGAATACATCACATCCTCACGTTACGACATCAAACCACCATTTCTAAGGCATCACACACAGTATATTTGACATCATATCCACAGTATCTCTGTCATCATATCCACTGTATTGATCATATCACAACAAGTGTATCTATGAGATCTCATCCGCTGTATATGATGACATCATATCCATTGTATACAATACATATTCACTTGTTTTCTTACCTCACAACCACTGTATCTGTGTCTCACACCCACTCTTTCCATCTTATCACACCCTTTGTATGTATGACTTCACACCCCTGTGTGCGTGCCATCATAAACACTATTTAAGTCATCACATCCACATTTTATGATATGACACCACATTATTTATGGCTTCGCATGCACTGTACTCATGACATCACTCCAAATATATCTGACATTTCATCCACTGTATCTGTGTCACCACAACCACTCTATTGATGATCTCAAACCAACTGTACGTATGACTTCACACCCATTTTATGTATGACATCTAACGCACTATACATAACGTCGCATCCACACTTTATGACTTCAACCATGGCACTCATCGCATTACATCCATTGCATTCGTGGCATCACAGACACTATATATGAGATCACACACATGACAACACAAGCGTTATGTCTGCCATCTCATCCATTGTATCTGAGACTACATCCACTGTATCTGTGTCCTCAAACTGAGTGTATCTATGATACCACACCCACTCTCTGGACCATATCACACACACTCTATGTATGACAGCACATTCAGGATGAAGGACATGACATAAACACTTTATGACATCACAGCCCTATATGCGTGACATCACAGCTAGTATACTTATGACATCATATCCAATATATTTGATATCTCACATACTGCTTTCATGACAATGCAACGTCTATACCTTACATCACACCCACTATATTAGACATCACAGCCACTGTATTTGTGCCATCACACAGATGACACACACGTGTGTATCGATGTACCTCTGTGTCGATGATATCACAACAAGTATGTAAGTCATGACACGGCACACATATGGCATCATACACATTCTACATGACATCACATTCACACATTATGACATCAATAATCAGTATTTATGACATCACCAACACTGCATTTATGACATCAGATCCACTCTATATGAGATCACATCCACGGTTTATGGCATCTCATCCCCTACACCTGTGACATCACAACCAATAAATCTGTACCACTATGGTTCTGAATTCCTATCCACTATATTTGACATGAAACACACCGTGTTAAGACAATACAAACACTCTATCTGACAGCATAACCTCCATAATCTGTATCAGTGTGATGACACCCACTCTATCAATGATATAACACACACTGTAAGTAGGACACCAAACATACTATATGTATCGAACAATATGCAGTATATACAACATCACACCCACGCTGGGTGACATCAAGTCACTCTATTCATGACATTAAATCTACCTTATCTCACATCACACCCTTTACATCTGACAGTACATCCACTGTACCTGTGTCATTACACGCAGATTATCGATCATATAACCCCCATTGAATGTATGATACCAGAGCCACAATGTCTGTGAGAACTTATGAACTTCATATGACATCACATCCACTCTGTATGACATCACACTACTCTATGGCATCACACCCAATGTTCTCACATCATCAACCCAGAATATCTGACATCACGTCCACTGTACCTGGGTCATTACTGAGTGTATTGATTATACCACACCAGCATTATGTGTGATATCAACCCCACTATATGTATGACATCCTGTGATTAATTTGTGACAAAACACCCACTCTTTATGACATCACAAGTATATATTCACGGCAACACACCCACTCGATTCATGACACCACACCCACTGTATATGACATCACATACACTGTACTTGTGACATCTCAGCCACTGTAATTATCACAAGATACTTACTATGCTTTAGGCACCATACTCCGTACAAACAACATCTCACTTGGTATATGAATGGGAACACTACCACTGTATCCGATGTCATGGCACATACTACGTTTAGGACATCATATCCACTATATACGTTCTCACCCACACTGTGTGTATGACTACACAAGCTCTGTGTCTCTATTGAAAACCGTTCTAACTACCATCATATCCAATCTATATGTCATCACACCCACTATGTCAACGACATCACACCAACTATGTCAGAGATCACAGGTGGCATATGTATGCCGTCAGATGCACTACACATGACATCATGTCCACACTCTATGACAACAATCCAGAATATTTATGACATCACATGCTCTGTATTCTTGACATCACACGCATTATATACGATATGACATTTCATATACTGTGTATGATATCACAGTCCCTATATATATGACATCATACAATGACTCTATAGATGACATCACATACTCTACCTTTACGACTTATCTACTTTATATGGCATCACACACAGTGTTATGAGGACAGAACCATTGTGTACTTCACAGACACCATATCTGATATCACACCCACTGCATCTGTGTCATCACAGCAAATGTATCAATTTTATCAATCCCATGGTATGTATGACATCACCTCCACTATATATATATGAAATCATATGTAATACCTATGACATCACGTCCACTCTTTACGACATCACTCCAATTTACATAAGACATCACGTCTACTATATCTGACCTCACATCAACTGGATCTGTGTCGTCACACCCAGTCTATCGATGATATGACAACCAATATATATATGATATCACCTCCAGTATACGTGTGACATCCTATGCACAATATTTTTGACATCACACCCACACTGTGTGACATCACAACAATCTGTGTTCCTGACACCACGCTCGGCCTATGTATGATATCATTTGCACGGTAGATGGCATCACATCCTCTTTATAACAGCAAACCACATTATTTATTATGTCACATCCACTTCAGACATGACGTCACACCCACTATATGAGACAGCACACCCACTCTATCCTTGCCATCACAACCTATCCACTGATATCACACCCACATTTATGTGACATCTCACCCACTCTACGTGTGACATCAGTTGCACTCTATAACAACACATCAACTCCTTAAATCTTCACACTACTGTACTTCTGACGTCACAACCTCTATATATGAAACTGCATCCAGTATGTAGGGCAATATACCATATATATGTGACATCACAGCAAATAGTCTGTGTCCTCACACCGACTCTATTGACCACTTCACACCTACTCTTTGTATGACATCACACTCTGCGTATGTATAGCACCTTTGCACTGTAGAATACATCACATCCTCACGTTACGACATCAAACCACCATTTCTAAGGCATCACACACAGTATATTTGACATCATATCCACAGTATCTCTGTCATCATATCCACTGTATTGATCATATCACAACAAGTGTATCTATGAGATCTCATCCGCTGTATATGATGACATCATATCCATTGTATACAATACATATTCACTTGTTTTCTTACCTCACAACCACTGTATCTGTGTCTCACACCACCCACTCTTTCCATCTTATCACACCCTTTGTATGTATGACTTCACACCCCTGTGTGCGTGCCATCATAAACACTATTTAAGTCATCACATCCACATTTTATGATATGACACCACATTATTTATGGCTTCGCATGCACTGTACTCATGACATCACTCCAAATATATCTGACATTTCATCCACTGTATCTGTGTCACCACAACCACTCTATTGATGATCTCAAACCAACTGTACGTATGACTTCACACCCATTTTATGTATGACATCTAACGCACTATACATAACGTCGCATCCACACTTTATGACTTCAACCATGGCACTCATCGCATTACATCCATTGCATTCGTGGCATCACAGACACTATATATGAGATCACACACATGACAACACAAGCGTTATGTCTGCCATCTCATCCATTGTATCTGAGACTACATCCACTGTATCTGTGTCCTCAAACTGAGTGTATCTATGATACCACACCCACTCTCTGGACCATATCACACACACACTCTATGTATGACAGCACATTCAGGATGAAGGACATGACATAAACACTTTATGACATCACAGCCCTATATGCGTGACATCACAGCTAGTATACTTATGACATCATATCCAATATATTTGATATCTCACATACTGCTTTCATGACAATGCAACGTCTATACCTTACATCACACCCACTATATTAGACATCACAGCCACTGTATTTGTGCCATCACACAGATGACACACACGTGTGTATCGATGTACCTCTGTGTCGATGATATCACAACAAGTATGTAAGTCATGACACGGCACACATATGGCATCATACACATTCTACATGACATCACATTCACACATTATGACATCAATAATCAGTATTTATGACATCACCAACACTGCATTTATGACATCAGATCCACTCTATATGAGATCACATCCACGGTTTATGGCATCTCATCCCCTACACCTGTGACATCACAACCAATAAATCTGTACCACTATGGTTCTGAATTCCTATCCACTATATTTGACATGAAACACACCGTGTTAAGACAATACAAACACTCTATCTGACAGCATAACCTCCATAATCTGTATCAGTGTGATGACACCCACTCTATCAATGATATAACACACACTGTAAGTAGGACACCAAACATACTATATGTATCGAACAATATGCAGTATATACAACATCACACCCACGCTGGGTGACATCAAGTCACTCTATTCATGACATTAAATCTACCTTATCTCACATCACACCCTTTACATCTGACAGTACATCCACTGTACCTGTGTCATTACACGCAGATTATCGATCATATAACCCCCATTGAATGTATGATACCAGAGCCACAATGTCTGTGAGAACTTATGAACTTCATATGACATCACATCCACTCTGTATGACATCACACTACTCTATGGCATCACACCCAATGTTCTCACATCATCAACCCAGAATATCTGACATCACGTCCACTGTACCTGGGTCATTACTGAGTGTATTGATTATACCACACCAGCATTATGTGTGATATCAACCCCACTATATGTATGACATCCTGTGATTAATTTGTGACAAAACACCCACTCTTTATGACATCACAAGTATATATTCACGGCAACACACCCACTCGATTCATGACACCACACCCACTGTATATGACATCACATACACTGTACTTGTGACATCTCAGCCACTGTAATTATCACAAGATACTTACTATGCTTTAGGCACCATACTCCGTACAAACAACATCTCACTTGGTATATGAATGGGAACACTACCACTGTATCCGATGTCATGGCACATACTACGTTTAGGACATCATATCCACTATATACGTTCTCACCCACACTGTGTGTATGACTACACAAGCTCTGTGTCTCTATTGAAAACCGTTCTAACTACCATCATATCCAATCTATATGTCATCACACCCACTATGTCAACGACATCACACCAACTATGTCAGAGATCACAGGTGGCATATGTATGCCGTCAGATGCACTACACATGACATCATGTCCACACTCTATGACAACAATCCAGAATATTTATGACATCACATGCTCTGTATTCTTGACATCACACGCATTATATACGATATGACATTTCATATACTGTGTATGATATCACAGTCCCTATATATATGACATCATACAATGACTCTATAGATGACATCACATACTCTACCTTTACGACTTATCTACTTTATATGGCATCACACACAGTGTTATGAGGACAGAACCATTGTGTACTTCACAGACACCATATCTGATATCACACCCACTGCATCTGTGTCATCACAGCAAATGTATCAATTTTATCAATCCCATGGTATGTATGACATCACCTCCACTATATATATGAAATCATATGTAATACCTATGACATCACGTCCACTCTTTACGACATCACTCCAATTTACATAAGACATCACGTCTACTATATCTGACCTCACATCAACTGGATCTGTGTCGTCACACCCAGTCTATCGATGATATGACAACCAATATATATATGATATCACCTCCAGTATACGTGTGACATCCTATGCACAATATTTTTGACATCACACCCACACTGTGTGACATCACAACAATCTGTGTTCCTGACACCACGCTCGGCCTATGTATGATATCATTTGCACGGTAGATGGCATCACATCCTCTTTATAACAGCAAACCACATTATTTATTATGTCACATCCACTTCAGACATGACGTCACACCCACTATATGAGACAGCACACCCACTCTATCCTTGCCATCACAACCTATCCACTGATATCACACCCACATTTATGTGACATCTCACCCACTCTACGTGTGACATCAGCTGCACTCTATAACAACACATCAACTCCTTAAATCTTCACACTACTGTACTTCTGACGTCACAACCTCTATATATGAAACTGCATCCAGTATGTAGGGCAATATACCATATATATGTGACATCACAGCAAATAGTCTGTGTCCTCACACCGACTCTATTGACCACTTCACACCTACTCTTTGTATGACATCACACTCTGCGTATGTATAGCACCTTTGCACTGTAGAATACATCACATCCTCACGTTACGACATCAAACCACCATTTCTAAGGCATCACACACAGTATATTTGACATCATATCCACAGTATCTCTGTCATCATATCCACTGTATTGATCATATATCACAACAAGTGTATCTATGAGATCTCATCCGCTGTATATGATGACATCATATCCATTGTATACAATACATATTCACTTGTTTTCTTACCTCACAACCACTGTATCTGTGTCTCACACCCACTCTTTCCATCTTATCACACCCTTTGTATGTATGACTTCACACCCCTGTGTGCGTGCCATCATAAACACTATTTAAGTCATCACATCCACATTTTATGATATGACACCACATTATTTATGGCTTCGCATGCACTGTACTCATGACATCACTCCAAAATATATCTGACATTTCATCCACTGTATCTGTGTCACCACAACCACTCTATTGATGATCTCAAACCAACTGTACGTATGACTTCACACCCATTTTTATGTATGACATCTAACGCACTATACATAACGTCGCATCCACACTTTATGACTTCAACCATGGCACTCATCGCATTACATCCATTGCATTCGTGGCATCACAGACACTATATATGAGATCACACACATGACAACACAAGCGTTATGTCTGCCATCTCATCCATTGTATCTGAGACTACATCCACTGTATCTGTGTCCTCAAACTGAGTGTATCTATGATACCACACCCACTCTCTGGACCATATCACACACACTCTATGTATGACAGCACATTCAGGATGAAGGACATGACATAAACACTTTATGACATCACAGCCCTATATGCGTGACATCACAGCTAGTATTACTTATGACATCATATCCAATATATTTGATATCTCACATACTGCTTTCATGACAATGCAACGTCTATACCTTACATCACACCCACTATATTAGACATCACAGCCACTGTATTTGTGCCATCACACAGATGACACACACGTGTGTATCGATGTACCTCTGTGTCGATGATATCACAACAAGTATGTAAGTCATGACACGGCACACATATGGCATCATACACATTCTACATGACATCACATTCACACATTATGACACATCAATAATCAGTATTTATGACATCACCAACACTGCATTTATGACATCAGATCCACTCTATATGAGATCACATCCACGGTTTATGGCATCTCATCCCCTACACCCTGTGACATCACAACCAATAAATCTGTACCACTATGGTTCTGAATTCCTATCCACTATATTTGACATGAAACACACCCGTGTTAAGACAATACAAACACTCTATCTGACAGCATAACCTCCATAATCTGTATCAGTGTGATGACACCCTCTATCAATGATATAACACACACTGTAAGTAGGACACCAAACATACTATATGTATCGAACAATATGCAGTATATACAAACATCACACCCACGCTGGGCTGACATCAAGTCACTCTATTCATGACATTAAATCTACCTTATCTCACATCACACCCTTTACATCTGACAGTACATCCACTGTACCTGTGTCATTACACGCAGATTATCGATCATATAACCCCCATTGAATGTATGATACCAGAGCCACAATGTCTGTGAGAACTTATGAACTTCATATGACATCACATCCACTCTGTATGACATCACACTACTCTATGGCATCACACCCAATGTTCTCACATCATCAACCCAGAATATCTGACATCACGTCCACTGTACCTGGGTCATTACTGAGTGTATTGATTATACCACACCAGCATTATGTGTGATATCAACCCCACTATATGTATGACATCCTGTGATTAATTTGTGACAAAACACCCACTCTTTATGACATCACAAGTATATATTCACGGCAACACACCCACTCGATTCATGACACCACACCCACTGTATATGACATCACATACACTGTACTTGTGACATCTCAGCCAACCACTGTAATTATCACAAGATACTTACTATGCTTTAGGCACCATACTCCGTACAAAAAACATCTCACTTGGTATATGAATGGGAACACTACCACTGTATCCGATGTCATGGCACATACTACGTTTAGGACATCATATCCACTATATACGTTCTCACCCACACTGTGTGTATGACTACACAAGCTCTGTGTCTCTATTGAAAACCGTTCTAACTACCATCATATCACAATCTATATGTCATCACACCCACTATGTCAACGACATCACACCAACTATGTCAGAGATCACAGGTGGCATATGTATGCCGTCAGATGCACTACACATGACATCATGTCCACACTCTATGACAACAATCCAGAATATTTATGACATCACATGCACTGTATTCTTGACATCACACGCATTATATACGATATGACATTTCATATACTGTGTATGATATCACAGTCCCTATATATATGACATCATACAATGACTCTATAGATGACATCACATACTCTACCTTTACGACTTATCTACTTTATATGGCATCACACACAGTGTTATGAGGACAGAACCATTGTGTACTTCACAGACACCATATCTGATATCACACCCACTGCATCTGTGTCATCACAGCAAATGTATCAATTTTTATCAATCCCATGGTATGTATGACATCACCTCCACTATATATATGAAAATCATATTGTATGGGAATACCTATGACATCACGTCCACTCTTTACGACATCACTCCAATTTACATAAGACATCACGTCTACTATATCTGACCTCACATCAACTGGATCTGTGTCGTCACACCCAGTCTATCGATGATATGACAACCAATATATATATGATATCACCTCCAGTATACGTGTGACATCCTATGCACAATATTTTTGACATCACACCCTACACTGTGTGACATCACAACAATCTGTGTTTGACCTGACACCACACTCGGCCTATGTATGATATCATTTGCACGGTAGATGGCATCACATCCTCTTTATAACAGCAAAACCACATTATTTATGATGTCACATCCACTTCAGAGACATGACGTCACACCCACTATATGAGACAGCACACCCACTCTATCCTTGCCATCACAACCTATCCACTGAATATCACACCCACAATTTTATGTGACATCTCACCCCACTCTACGTGTGACATCAGTTGCACTCTCTATAACATTCACATCAACTCCTTAAAATCTTCACACTACTGTACTTATGATGTCACAACGCTCTATATATGAAACCGCATCCAGTATGTAGGGCAAATATACCCTATATATGTGACATCATCACAGCAAATAGTCTGTGTCCTCACAACCGACTCTATTGACCACTTCACACCTACTCTTTGTATGACATCACACTCTGCGTATGTGAATAGCACACTTTTGCACTGTAGAATACATCACATCCTCACGTTACGACATCAAAACCACCATTTCTAAGGCATCACACACAGTATATTTGACATCATATCCACAGTATCTCTGTCATCATATCCACTGTATTTGATGATATCACAACAAGTGTATCTATGAGAGATCTCATCGCGCTGTATATGATGACATCATATCCATTGTATACAATACATATTCACTACTTTTTTTCTTACCTCACACCCACTGTATTCTGTGTCTGTCATCACAACACACCACTCTTTCCATCTTATCACACCCTTTGTATGTATGACATCACACCCCTGTGGTGTGCGTGCCATCATAAACACTATTTAAGGTCATCACATCCACATTTTATGATATGACACCACATTATTTATGACTTCGCATGCACTGTAACTCATGACATCACTCCAAATATATTCTGACATTGCATCCACTGTATCTGTGTCACCCACAAACCACTCTAATGATGATCTCAGACCAACTGTACGTATGACTTCACACCCATTTTATGTATGACATCTAACGCACTATACAATAACGTTCCGCATCCACTCTTTATGACTTCAACCATGGGCACTCATCCGCATTACAATCCATTGCATTTTCGTGGCATCACAGTACACTATATATGAGATGTCACACACATGACAACACAAGCGTTATGTCTGCCATCTCATCCATTTGTATCTGAGACAATACAACATCCACTGTATCTGTGTCCTCAAACCCAGTGTATCAATGATTACCACACCCACACTTCTCTGGACCATATCACACTACACTCTATGTATGACGAGCACATTCAGGATGAAGACATGACATAATACACTTTATGACATCACAGCCCTATGATGCGTGACATCACAGCTAGTATATTTATGACATCATATCCAAATATATATGATATCACAGCATACTGCTTTCATGACAATGCAACGTCATAACCTTTGATCATCTCACCCACTATATTAGACATCACTAGCCACTGTATTTGTGCCTCACACAGATGACACACACGTGTGGTATCGATGTACACTCTGTGTCTGATGATATCACAGACAAGTATGTAAGTCCATGACACGGCATACATTGGACATACGATACACATTCTACATGACATCGACATTCACACATTTGACATCAATATGTACTAATCAGCACGACCTGGTCTTTACATTATGATACACCCACATTAGGGATTAACCATTATTTCACCTTGAATTTTGACAAACCACTCTTTATACATCACTTATATTCACCAACAACCCACAAATCTGACCCACACCCTAATGACATAACACGTTTGACATCTACACTTATTACAGATACTTCATCTTACAATACCCTACAAAACACCACGTAATGAAAACATACATGTATCGACATGCATATATTAACATAAACCACTTAAAGTCTCACCAACTTTATACTCCAACTTCTCTATTAAACCTTACTTCTACCAATTATGTCATAACCCATAGTAGAACAACCAATTTAGTACTTGATTTAGCCAATCACAACATACATCAGCCCACCATGCAACATCCAGAATTTTTGACATCCTCCTGACTGCATACGATTATATACAACAAAATTATGTGTTATACACCCCTATATTATACACTTATTATAAAACACACTCTTACTTACATATTATTAAGGCACACACCATGTTATGAACAACCATTGACTCACGACCATATCTGATATACAACCATCTTTCACCACGTACAAAATCTATGTATGATGAACCCCTCCACTTATAATAAACAATATACTTGACATCATCCATTTACGTCACCCATTTAAAGACACACACTTTGCTCATAAACGTTCTAACCCTCTATCATATATGACAACCTATAATGAAACACCCAGTAAGTGTGAATTATGCCATATTTTGACATCACCCACACTTTGAAACAATTTTCTCACTCCGTTTTGTACATTTGGGGTAATCAAACTTTTTAAAACACAACCCTTTTTATATGCACATAAATCAATACTCACACCACTATATAACAACCACTCATTTGATCAAACCTTACTTACAACCAAATTTTGTACACCACCATCTAGGTCATCAGATTATAAAATCAATCCTAATTCACACTCTATTTATCAAACCCTATAAACTCACCAGATACAATTACAAAAAATTACACACAAAAAGTCTGTGTCTCCACCGCTATGAATTAAAACCCATTTTTAAAACACCTCGTAGTAACCCTTTGCACTAAAATCAACCCACGTTGACATAAACACTTCTAACACCCCGTATTTAATCATTACGTATGATCAACCCCTTTATACATAACACATTATTATAGTCCATCCCGAATGGACTAAATTCCTGAACAACAACCCTTGTTTCTTCCCACAACACTTATTGTCTCACCCATTTTTACTTACACCTTGTATATACCACCCCCTCTAAATCTAAACCTATTTAGTCACAACCCTTTTAGAAGACCAACATATTTATGCTTAGAAATATCTGCATCACCATTATGACATTCACCACTATCTTCAACAACTCTTGTATCTAACCTTGAGTAGATCACACCATTTTAGTAGACATCAACCACAAAAGTCCACACATTTTGACTCAACCAGTCTCGCATTACATATTGTTCTTCTCACAATTTTAAGAGATCCACCATGAACACAAATGTCAACTATCATTGTTCTAACACACCATGTATCTGTTTTTTCCCCTCAACTTGTTATGATCACACCCCTTTGGCCATATAAACACCTTGTATACACACATTAGTAGAACATATAACCTTAAGACATACCCAATATCTGAATCACCTGTATTTGCACTATCCATTATTGATTCTCCAACTGCTTATCACATTATTACATCACCCCACATAATGCATCAACACTTATTTCCATCACAGACCACACTGGATCAGCCTTTATGAATCACAAAAAAAGGTAGTCGCCCAACTGATCAACACATCAACTGCCCAAACATTAAGAACAACTTTGACACCCAACCTATTAGACAAAATCATTAAGAATACAACTTTATGCATCACCCCTAACTTGACATCAAAACATAATTACACAATTTTTATCACATATTTTCATGAAAAAACCCGTTAAAATAAAACCCTATTAACATACCTCATATTTTCAGGATGACACCACTTTAAGTTTAAACCCTGTGTAGAACCAAAATTAATATGAAAAGCAAATCACATACCCCACTTGACATCAATCCCATTGACATAAATCATATTTACATCAAAACCCTTTAATTCGTCATCAATATGTCATCACTTATGATCTATCCCCATGAATAAATACGCCCATGTCTGAAACTATACTTTTTGACATAATCCACTGTAGCATCAAACCTATACACAACCCAATTTTCATATAACCCAATTCTGAATCCCACTGTATGGCAAATAATTGTACAACAAATATTTAATAACCCCTATAGTATACATTTAATTATTTTACAACACCCTTCTTATGACAACAAATGTATTCAACCCAATCATCATAACCCAATGTATGAACAACACATTGTGAACTAGCCTTAATATCCAGAAATACTACTTAGGCACAACCTGTCAACACATACGAATGAATAACACCCCCTTATGATGTATGAAACTACTTGGATCTACCCAATAATTAACACTGTGTTTGACAACACTCTTTTCATAAAAGTTTAACCACAACCAAATCATTTCATACACCACACAACGATAACACAACTGTAGATCCGGGGTTATTATCCAGATACTACATGCTAGCCAACCTACAACAATCAGATTTATGAACACCCTGTATCTTGCATCACATTATACGTAAATTCATATCCTTTATTCACACCTTTTATGACACAACTGTCATGAGAACCTATAATTACACTATCACTTATTCATCACACCTGTAGAAAACCATTTGATTCCCCAAAATTTGTATCACACCACGCACTTGTCATCAGAAATCAATTTTATAATCCATGTTTATGACATCACCATATTAAAACTATTAATACTATGAATCACTCCATTTTAGAATCATATTTAAAGACATCACTCCTATAACTATCACTTTGGTCCCCCCTTACGAATTGACCCCAAATTATGAACACCCATATTGTAACCTTGACAATTTTTTGCTAACCCCACTTTAATAACATTGTTTCTGACACCCCTCCCTTAAAACTTCACTAAGCATCACCTCTTATAACAACCACATTTTGTCACACCATACATGATAACCATATATAACCACCCTTACTTGCATCAACAATAATGAATCCACCCACATTGTGAATCCACCATCTTTGACACAGTGCCTTTAAAACATCCCTAATCTCACACCTTATTACAAACCCTATTATAATCATCAGATGGCAAACCATAAAATGGACATCACAATACTTGCCTCACACCATCATGAATCACACCACTTTTGACATCACACCTCGTTGAACATTTGCACTTAAAACTCACCTAACTTACACATAAACACCATTTTAAGCATCAACATATATTAATTTAACCAATATCTGTCCTTCCACTATTGAAAATCACACATTTTAGAATCCATCGCTGTATAGCACTTCATTATACATAATTCCTTTTTTCTCAACACCATTTTTTGCCACACCATTTACATCACCCGTATTTGCTCACCCCCTTGTTTCAATAAAACACTTTAACATCAATCCATTTATAATCACCACTTTTTTCTTCGCAACACTGTACCGCTCACCCAATTTCAATTCACCATTATTGTTACACACCTTTGTGATCTAACACTAAAAGTTCCACCCTTTAAAATTGACACACCTTATAATGCTCCACACTTTACTTAACATAAATATCGCTTTATCCGATTGGGGCACAACACTTATTGATCACACACTGCAAACATTAGTTCACTACATTATTAGCCATCCACTTTGCTCAACAGATCAGACCACACCATCTTGGGCCATAAAACACACCAGAACACAATTAGTGCATCATCATTATGAATACACCCTATGGTCTCAAGTTATTTGAACAACCATTTATATCCACAACCTTTATGACAACAAGCTATACCTTACATCACACCCCTATTGACTCACACATTATTTGCATCACAATACACACGTTATCTGACCTCTTCTAATCAAACAATATTAATCACAGCCACATTTCTCCACACATGACACACATCAACTTTGCATAATAACAGTTTTAAACATACAACACATTATGCATCATCCCTAATGAATCATCCACTTAGCACTTCAATTGACATCACAACCATAATCGTCCACTTTTGATCCCATTTTCACTATTTACTGACACACCTTAAACTACAACCTTCTGAACAACCTAAACTAACATGTTGACAACTCTATCAGATATAACCCACTGAATAGACCCCAAAACATACTATTACAACAATTCATAATACAACATCACACAGGGTTGACATAAAACATCTATTCAACAAAACTTTACTCAATCACACCTTTCTTTGACATACATCACTTATTTCCTTTACACCGTTATCGACATAATCACCCCATTGTTTTATACCAACCACAATTTAAAACTTATGAATTCAATACATCCTACTGATAATACATATTCAGGTACACCCATCTACACATCACCCAAAAATTCTACATCGCACCCCTTTATTCATTACGATATTGATTTACAAACCATATGGGTAATAAACCCCACTTATGTATGACATCCTGTGTTATTTTGACAAAACCCATTTTATGACATCACAAGTATATTCCGGCAAAAAACCCACTCGATTCATGAAACCACACCCACTGTATATGACAACATACACTGTATTGTGACATCTCACCATGAATTATAACAAGAACTTACTATGCTTTAGCACCAACTCGTACAAACCACTACTTGGTATAATGAATGAACACTACCCCCTGTACCCGATTTTTCATGTGACATACTAGTTTGGACATCAACCACTATATACGTTCTCACCCACACTGTTGTATGACACAAACTCTGTGCTCTTTTGAAAACCGTTCAACTCCATAAATTCCAAACTAATATGTCATCACACCCACTATGTCAACGACATCACACAATATGTAAGATCACAGGGGCATAATGCAGTCAATGCATAACCAATACTCATACACACTCTTGAAAACATCAAATTTTATTAACACATGCCTGTATTCTTTGACATCACACTTTATATGATAATACATTTCAACTGTGTATTGATATCACAGTCTTTAGACTCATCAATACGTTAAAATCCATCCACTCTCCCTTTTACGACAAACTTTATACATCACACACATGTTATGAGAAAAACCATTGTGTACTTCACAGACACATTAATTTATCACACCCAGGGAAGTTCATCACACAATTAATTATTAATAACCCATGGTATGTATACATTCCCATTAATAAATCAATGTAATAAATGACATCAACGTTACTTCTTACGACATCACTCATTTACATAACATCACGTCACTATAATTGCCCACACATATGATTTGTGTACACCGAACATGTGAATTGACAACAATAAAAACATCCATAACGTGGACACCATGCCAATTTTTGAATACACCCCACTGTATGACATCACAACATCTTTTTCCTGACACACCTCGCTATATATTATTTCATAGATGCATCACACCACTTTATAACAGAAAACCCCACTTTTTTTTCACACCCTTCAAATAACCCACATTTATTAAACACCCACCCTTTCCTTTGCCATCAAAAACCCTACATTTACACCCACATTTATGACATCACCCCCATTAACTGCATATGGCACCTATAATAATCAATCCTAACTCACACTATGTACTTGAGTCCACAACCCTATATTGAATCATCCTTGTAGGCAAATACCTATATGTGACATCCACAAAATCTTTTCCTCACACCGACTCCCCAACACACCACGTTTTTATAATCACACTCCTGATATATGTTTGCACCTTTCAAACATCTACTCAAATCCTTCACTTTAAATAACCCATATCAAAGATCAACAGTATATTTCATCAAAATCAACCATTCTCTGTTCACCCCTTATTTAACACACCATGTTTTTTATGAATCACACCGCTGTATTTGCATCATCCCATTGTAATTCCACTTTTTATGACATGACACCACATTATTTTTTGACTTCGCATGCACTGTACTCATGACATCTCTCCAAATATATCTGACATTGCTGGTATCCACTGTATCTGTGTCAACACAACCGACTCTAATGATGATCTCAGAGACCAACTGTACGTATGACTTCACTACCCATTTTTTTATTATATGACAATCTAACGCAACTATACATAACGTGTCTCAATCCACTCTTTATGACTTCAACCATGGCAACTCATCGCATTACCTCCATTGCATTTCGTGGCATCACAGGACACTATATATGAGATCACACACATGACAAACAAAAACGTTATATCTGCCATCTCACCCATTGTATCTGAGATGTACATCCACTGTATCTGTGTCCTCAAACCCAGTGTATCAAAATGATACCACAAACCCACTCTCTGTGGACCATATCACACACTCTCTGTATGTTATGACAGTATTACACATTCAGGATGAATGACATGACATAAACACTTTATGACATCACAGCCCTATATGCATGGGCATCCACAGCTTAGTATATTTTATGACATCATATCCAATAATATGAATTTCGCAAATCACATACTGCGTTTTCATGACAAATGCAACGCTGTCTATAGCCCTGACATCTCACCCTCCTATATTTATTGGACATCACAGCCACTGTATTTGTGCCATCACACAGATGACACACACGTGGGTGTAAATCGATGTACCTCTGTGTCGATGATATCACAACAAGTATGTAAATGTCATGACACGGCACACATATGGCAATCATACACATTCTACATGACATCACATTCACGGAGGACATTATGAACATCAATAATCAGGCAATAGTATAGGACATCTAACAAAGCACTGCCATTATATGACATCGAGATCCCTCTTTCTATATGAGGATCACGTCCACCGTATTTATGACTTCTCTTTCCTGACTATACGTTACCTGTGATATCACAAGTCCACTAAAGTCTATAACATCACATGCAATATGGTTCTCGCTGAATATGCCTAGTTCTCTGTAATTTTGACATGAACACCACCGTGTTTAAGAGACAATTCAACCACTCCTATCTGTGAGTTATATCCCTCCATTAATCTAGTATCAGTTTGATGATATCCACTCTATCGATGATTAAAACACAACTGTATATAAGGACTCCACACCTTACTTTATGTGTCGAACCATTTGCGTATATACGATTCACAACCATCTGAGTGACATCAAGTACTTATTCATGATTCAAATTCTTATATTTCTCACATCAAACCCTTTATATCTGACAGCCCATCACACTCTACCTTCTGTCATCACATGCATGATTATCGCTCATACAACCCATATGCATGTATGGATACCACAGCCAAATGTCTATGCCAACTTAATAACTTCATATGTATCACATCCTCTGTATGATATCACACTTACTTTATGACATCACAACACCACTGTTTCATGTCATCAACCCAGAATAATCTGACATCACGTCTCCACTGTACCTGGGTCATACTGAGTATATTTGATATGCCACACCAGCATCATCGTGTGAAATCAAACCCACTATATGTAGACATCCTATGAATAATTTGTGACAAGACCCCCACGTCTTTATGACTTCACAAGTGTGTATTCACGGCAGACAAAACCACTTGATCATGACACCACACCCACTGAACTTGACAACACATACAATGTACTGTGCCAACAGAGCCACTGTAATTATGACATAGACTTACTATCTTTAGACACCATACACCGTACAAATAAACATCTCACTTAGTATATGAATCGGAACTACTACACGTACCAATACATGGCACAACTACTTTGGACATCATATCCACTATATACTGTCTCACCCACTCTGTGTGTATGACTACAAAAGCTCTGTGTCTGTCTTGAAACCCGTTCTAACTGCCATCATATCCACTCTATATATCACACACCCACTTTGTCCACGACATCACACAACTTGTAAGAGATCACAGGTGGCGTATGTAATGCCGTCAGATGCACTACACAAGAACATTCATACCCACTCCATGACAACATTCCACAGTTATTTAGACATCACATGCCCTGTAATTCATTTACAAAACACATAACAAACTACGCATTATATACGATATGACATTTCATCTACAGGTATGAAATACAGTCCCTATAAAAGACATCATACCATGACTCTAACGAAATGTCACACACTCAACCTTGACTACTGATCGACTTATATAATGGCATCGAAACACAGTGTTTATGGAACAGAACCATTGTTGTACTTCACACACACCATAACAGATATCACAGCCACTGTATCAGTGTCATCACAGCAAATGTATCAATTTTATCAAACCCAGTGTAATTATCACATCACCACCACTATATGTTATGAAATCAGCATGTCATACCTATGACATCACATACCACTCTTTAGGACAACGCAAACTCTTGTTATGACAGACTCCACTATATCTGACCTCAGCATCAAGTGGATCTGTGTCGTCACACTCAGTCTATCGAAAATATTGAGACAACCAATATATATATGATATCACATCCAAATACGTTGACATCATGCACTGTATTTATACATCACACCCCTCACTGTATAAAACCAACAATCTGTGTTGCCGACACTCACTCGGCCTATGTATGATATCATTTGCACTGTAGATGCATCACATCCCCTCTTTATAACAGCAAACACATATTTATGATGTCACATCTTTCTTCAGACATGACGTCGCACCCTCAATTATGAGACAGCACACCCACTCTATCTTGCCATCAAACATCTCCATGTAACACACCCACTTTTATTTACATCACACCCACGCTACGTGTGATATCAGTTGAACCTCTATAACAACACATCTACTCCTTAAATCTTCACACTACTGTCCTTACATTACGTCACAACCTCTATATATTAAAACCACAAATCAGTAAGTAGGCAATATATACCCTATAAATGTGACATCACACTAGCAAATCTAATCGTGTCCCACTACCAGACTCTATTGCACCTCGTTACCCTACTCCTTTGTGTGAACATCACACTCTCGTATGTATAGCATCTTTGCACTGTAAGAACACACATCCTCACGTTAGACATCAAACCACCATTTCGAAGGCATTCAGAACACAGAATAATTTGACATCATATACTATATTTCTGGTCATCTAATTCCGAATGTATTGATGATACAACAACACAGTAGTTAATTCCTATGAGAACTCATCCGCTATATATAATGACAACATAATCATGTATACAATACATATTCACTAGTTTTGTAGCTCAACACCACTGTATCGGTCTCACACCCACTCTTTCCAACTTATCACAACCCTTTGTATGTATGAAAACACACCCTGTTTTGCGTGCTATCATAAACACTATTTTAAGCATCACATCAACATTTTATACATGACACCACATATTTGTGACTTCGCATGCACTTACTCGATGAACTTCACTCCAAATTATATGTCTGACATTACATCCACCTGTATCTGTGTCAACACAACCACGTCTATTGGATGAACTTCCTACCACTGTACAAATACTTCCACCCATTTTTTATGACATCAACCACTATATATACGTTGCATCTACTCTTTAAGAGATCAAACCATGGCACTCATCGCATGTACTCCATTGCAATTCGGGCCTCACAGACACAATATAAAGAGAACATACACATGACAACACAAAACTTAAACGGCCATCTCACCCATTGTATCTGAGAATACATCCACTGTATCTGTGTCCTCCAAACTGAGTGTAATCATGATACCACACCCCAACTCTCTGGACCATATCACACACACTCATGTAACAACAGCACATTCAGATGGAATGACATGACGATAAACTCTTTATGACATCACTGCCCTATATGTATGACATCACAGCTATATATTTTATGACAACATATCCAATATTATATGATTATCTCCATACTGCAATTCATGACAATGCAACGTCTATACCTGACATCTCACCCACTATATTTTGACATCACAGCCACTGTATTTGTGCCTCAACACAGATGACAACACCCTGTGTATCCATGTACTCTGTGTCGAGACATCACACAAGTATGTAAGATCATGACTTCGGCACACTATCATCACCACATTCTACATGACATCACATTCACCACATATGACACCAATATCAGTATTTATGACACCACAAACACTGCATTTAGACATCATATCCCTTTCTATATACACCATACACATCCACATTTTATGGCATCTCATCCCCTATACAAGTACAAGACAGCCACTCCATCTGTACCACACTATGGTTCTGAATTCCTATCCACTATATTTGACATGAAACTCACCGTGTTTAAGACAATACAAACACTCTATCTGGCAGCATAACCTCCATAAACTGTATCATGGGATACAACCCATTCCTATCGATTGGTAAATAACACACACTGAATGTTAGACACCACTCATACATATGTATCGAACCATATGCAGTATATACAAACATCACACACACGCTGGTGACAATCATGTGACTCTTACATGACATAAAATCTCTTTATATCTCACAACACACCCATTATAACTTAACAGTACACCACTGTACCTGTGTCATTACACCCGATTATCGATCATAATTATCCGCTTTGACTGTATGTACCACAGCCAAATGTCAAGTGACAACTTATGAAATCATCATATTGACATCACAACCACTCTGTATGAAACACACCACTCTAGACATCACACCTACTTTTCTCATGTCATCAACCCAGAATAACTGACATCAATCACTCCACTGTAACATGGGTCATAACTGATTTATATTGATTAACCACACCAGGATCATGTGTGATAGCAATCCTACCATATGGTAGGACATCCCTATGATTAATTTGTGACATGACACCCACACTCTTATGACATCAAAAATGTGTATTCACGGCAAAAAAACCATTGATTCATGACACCACAACCCACTGTAGCAGACATCACATACAATGTACTTATACATCAGAGCCACAGTAATTTGACAAGAGACTTAGTTCTATGCATTATGACACCATACTCCGTACAGAATAACATCTCACTTGTAGATTGATCGGAAACACTAACACTGTATCCGATGTCATGGCACATACTACGATTAGCATCATATCCACCTATATTACGTTTCTCACCCACTCTGTGTGTATGACTACAAAAGCTCAGTGTCTGTCTTGAAACCCTTTCTAACAGCCAGTCATATCCAATCTATTTGTCATCACAATAGCACACCCACGATGTCAACGACTCACACCAACTAATGTAAGAGATCAACAGGTGTCGTATTATGCCGTCAGATGATGGCATCATACACATGACATCATACCACGATCGCCTATGACAACAATCCACAGTCTTTATGGACATCAACATGCTCCTGTATTCATGACAACACATCATTATATACGATATTACATTTTTTCATCTACAGGGTTATGATATCAAAGTCCCTATATAAGTGACATCATACAATGACTCTAGCGATACGTCACACACACTAGCCTTACGACTGATCGACTTTTATATGGCATCCAAACACAGGTGTTATGAGAACAGAACCATTGTGTACTTTCACACACCCATATCTGATATCACACCCACAGTAACTTTCATCACAGCCAATGTATCAATTTTATCAAACCCAGTGGTATGTATCACATCACCTCCACAATATGTATGAAATCATATGTAATACCTATGACACACATCCACTCTTTAGGACATCGCAACTCTTTGTTTATGCATCCACGTTCCACTATGACCTGACCTACATCAAGTGGATCTGTGTCTCACACTCATCTATCGATGATATGACAACCAATATATATATGATATCACATCCAGTATACGTGTGGAACATCCTATTCACTGTATTTATGACAGCAACAACCCTCCTGATAACATCACAACATCTGTGTTGGCCGACACTGCACTCGGCCTATTATGATATCATTTGGCACTGTAGAATGGCATCACATCCTCTTTATAACAGCAAAACCACAGTATTTATTGAAGTCACATCTCTTCAGAAACAGACGTCGAAACCCACAAAGGATACAGCACACCCACTCTATCTTGCCATGCAAAACCTCCTCCACTACTCACACCCACTTTTATGGTGACATCACACCCACTCCAACGTGTGATATCAGTTGAACTCTATAACATCACATCTACTCCTGAAATCTGATCACACTACTGTCCTTATTAGTCACAACCTCTATATATGAAACCACATCCAGTAGAGTAGGGCAATATAAACCAATACATGTGACATCCCAGCAAATAATGATGTGTCCTCAAACCGACTCTATTGATCACGTCACACCTACCCTTTGTTGACATCACACTCTGCGTATGTATAGCACATTTGAAACTGTAGAAACATCACATCCTCACGTTACGACATCAAACCAAACCCATTTCTAAGGCATCACACACAGTATATTTGACATAAATATCAGAAATCTCTGTCATCACATCCACTGTATTGATGATTATCCCAACAAGTTTATCTATTAGATCTCATCCGCTGCATATGATGACATCATATCCATTGTATACAATACATATTCACTAATTTTGTTCCTCCCACAGCCACTGTATCTGGGCCTCACACCCACTCTTTCCATCTTATCACACCCTTTGTTTTGTATTGACATCACACCCCTGTTGAGTCCCATCATAAACACTATTTAAGGTATCACATCCAATTTTAGGGACATGACACCCCCATTATTTGTGACTTCGCATGCCTGTACTCATGACATCACTCCAAATATATCTGAACATTGCGTCCACGGGTATCTGTGTCACCACAACCACTCTAATGAATGACTCAGCCAACTGTACATATGACTTCACACCCGTTTATGTATGACATCTAACGCACATACAGAACGTCGCATTCACTCTTTATGACTTCACACTATGGTACACATCGCATTACCCCCAATGGTTATTCTGAGGCTACCAATCCGCTGTATTCTGTTGTGTCCTCAAAAACCCAGTATGTATTGTATAAATCTTGATAACCCACCCCACTCTCTGGACCATATCACACACCACCCCCGTAACTCTATCGTACGAAGCACATTCAGTCGATGAATTGACAATTGACCTAAACTCTTTTATGACATTTACAGCCATCTATATTATGACATCACAGCTAGTGGTATTTATGACATCATATCCAATATAATATGAATACCCTGCGTCACAGTACTGATTTCATGACAATAAGAAACGTCTATCACCCTGACAGTCTCACGGCTCCAGTTGCCTATAATTGTTGGAGCATGCGACAGCCACTGTATTTGTGCCATCAACACAGATGACACAACACGTGTGTGGTAGAGAGTACCTCTGAGTCGATGAAATTCGACAAACAAAGTATGTAATCATGACAGAACGAGTACGGCACGACCTCAATTTGCCAACTAGTCGCAAGCATTCTATTTTCATTTTACCGTGAACGAGTCACCATTTGCACATGTTACTGATCGAAATCATGGTCACGTATGGTATGACATCACACTGACACGCATTTCATGACTATACTAGGATCCCCTCCTATATGACACCATGTGATCTACCTGACGACTTGTATGAGACATCGCCATCCGCCTATAGTCTGTGACATCACAGCCACTCCAAATGTACCATCGATATCCACTATGGTTCTGAATTGTCATATCCACTATACTTTGTTGACATGAAAGACGCATCGTGTTGAGAAGTGTCTAATCTAACCACTATCCGTATCTTGTACTCGTCGATATGTCTCTCCACTAGATCGGTTATCAGCCATCCTCCACACCCGCCGCAATGAGTGAAGTGACTACCTAGGCTCTATTCGAATGCTGATATACACACATCTGTAGTATAAGTCTAGCATCGCACCATACTATATGTAATCGAACAATATGCACGTATATACAACATCACTACACACACTCGGTGACACCAAGTCCTCTTTCATGATATCGAATCCTTTCTTTATTTTCCCCATCACAAATTTTTATTGACGTACCCCTTCCTG
>JAJLRB010000395.1:0-23407 GCA_020976825.1 Odocoileus hemionus
ATGACATGAGAACAGTGGTTGTGATGTCATACAGAGGTGTGATATCATACAGAGTGGATGGGATGTCATATGTAGTTCATAAGATGTCATAGACTTTGTGGCTGTGGTATCATACATACATTGGGGGTTATATGATTGATAATCTGTGTGTGATGACACAGGTACAGTGGATGTGCTGTCAGATATAAAGGGTATGATGTGAGAAAAAGAAGACTTGATGTCATGAATAGAGTGACTTGATGTCACTCAGCGTGGGTGTGTGATGTCGTATATACTGCATAATGTTCGATACATATAGTATGTGTGGTGTCCTACATACAGTGTGTGTTATATGATTGATAAAGTGGGTGTCATCACACTGATACAGATTATGGAGGTTATGCTGTCAGACAGAGTGGTTGTATTGTCTTCACACGGTGTGTTTCATGTCAAATATAGTGGATATGTATTCAGAACCATAGTGGATGTGATGGGACAGATGGAGTGGCTGTGATGTCACAGGTATAGGGGATGAGATGTCATAAACCGTGGATGTGATGTCATATAGAGGGGATCTGATGTCATGAATGCAGTGTTTCTGATGTCAAATATACTGATCATTGATATCAAAATGTGTGAATGTGATGCCATATAGAATGTCTATGATGTCATATGTGTGCCCTGTCATGACTTACATACTTGTTGTGATGTCATCGACACAGATACACACGTGTGTGTCATCTGTGTGATGGCACAAATACAGTGACTGTGATGTCAAATATAGTGTGTGAGATGTCAGGTGTAGACGTTGCATTGTCATGAAAGCAGCATGTGTGATATCATATATATATTATGATGTGATGTCATAAATAAACTAGCTGTGATGTCATACATATAGGGCTGTGATGTCATAAAGAGTTTATGTCATGTCATTCATCCTGAATGAATGTGCTGTCATACATCGAGTGTGTGTGATATTGTCCAGAGAGTGGGTGTGGTGTCATTGATGCACTGTGTTTGAGGACAAGCATACAGTGGATGTAGTCTCAGATACAATGGGTGAGATGGCAGATATAACATTTGTGTGGTCATGTGTGTGATCTCATCTATAGTGTCTGTGATGTCACGAAAGCAATGGAAGTAATGCGATGACTGTAATGGTGTGAAGTCATAGAGTGGATGCGACGTTTTGTATAGTGCCTAGGATGTCATACATAAAATGGGTGTGATGTCCTACGTACAGTTGGTCTGAGGTCATCATTAGAGTGGTTGTGATGACACAGATACAGTGGATGCAATGTCAGATATATTTGGAGTGATGTCTTGAGTACAGTGCATGTGATGTCATAAATAATGTGGTGTCATGTCATAAAATGTGGATGTGATGCCTTCAATAGTGTTTATGACGGTATGCAAACAGGGATGTGATGTCATACACACAAAGGGTGTGATAAGATGGAAAGAGTGGGTGTGAGACACAGATACAGTTGTTGTGAGGTAACAAAACTTGTGAATATGTATTTTATACAATGATATGATGTCCTCATATATAGCGGATGAGATCTCATAGATACACTAGTTGTGATATCATCAATACAGTGGATGTGATGACAATGATACTGTGGATATGATGTCAAATATAGTGTGCGTGATGCCTTAGAAATGGTGGTTTGATGTCATAACGTGAGGATGTGATGTCTTCCACACAGTGCAAAAATGCTAAACATACGCCATGTGTGATGTCATACAAGGAGTAGGTGTGACGTGGTCGGTACAGTCGGTGTGATGACACAGATTATTTGCTGTGATGTCACATGTATAGGGTATGTATTGCCCTACATACTGGATGTGTTTTTTATATGGAAGCTGCTGTGATGTCATAAGTAGAGTAGTGTGAAGACTTAAGGAGTAGATGTGATGTTATAGAGTGCAACTGATGTCACACATATAGTGGGTGTGATGTCACATAAAATTGGGCGTGATATCAGTGGAAAGGTTTTGATGGCAAAGATACAGTGGCTGTGCTGTCTCATATAGTGGGTGTGACGTCATGTCTGAAGTGGATGTGACATCATAAATACTGTGGTTTGCTGTTATAAAGAGGACGTGATGCCATCTACAGTGCAAATAATATCATACAGAGGCCAAATGTGGTGTCAGCCACACTGATGGTTGTGATGTTATACAGAGCTGGTGTGATGTCATAAATATAGTGCATAGGATGTCACACGTATACTGGATATGATATCATATATATATTGGTTGTGATATCATCGATAGACTGGGTGTGACGACACAGATCCAGTTGATGTGAGGTTAGATATAGTGGACGTGATGTCATAAATAAGGTGGTGTGATGTCGTAAAATTGGATGTGATGTCATAGGTGTTACATATGATTTCATACATATAGTGGAGGTGATGTCATACATACACTGGGTTTGATAAAATTTATACATTTGCTGTGATGACACAGATAGTGTGGGTGTGTTATCAGATATGGTGTCTGTGAAGTACACAATTGTTCTGTTCCTATAACACTGTGTGTGATGCCATGTAAAGTAGATAGGTCGTAAAGGTAGAGTGTGTGATGTCATAGATAGGGTCATTGTATGATGTCACTTATATAGTGACTGTGATATCATACACAATAGATGAAATGTCATATTGTATATAATAATGCGTGTGATGTCATGAATACAGTGCATGTGATGTCATAAATACTGAGGATTGTTGTCATAGAGTGTGGATATGATGTCATGTGTAGTGCATCTGATGGCATACATATGCCACCTGTGATCTCTTACATAGTTGGTGTGATGGCGTCAACACAGTGGTTGTGATGACATATAGAGTGGATGTGATGGCAGTTAGAACGGGTTTCCAGACAGACATAGAGCTTGTGTAGTCATACACACAGTGTGGGTGAGAACGTATATAGTGGATAAGATGTCCTAAACGTAGTATGTGCCATGACATAGGATACAGTGGTAGTGTTCCCAGTCATATACCAAGTGAGATGTTATTTTTACTGAGTATGATGTCTAAACCATAGTACGTGTCTTGTCATAATTACAATGGCTGTGATGTCAAAAGTAGAGTGTATGTGATGTCATATACAGTGGGTGTGGTGTTATGAATCGAGCGCGTGTGTTGCCAAGAATACAGTCTTGTGATGTCATAAAGAGTGGGTGTTATGTCACAAATTAATCATAGGATGTCATACGTATAGTGGGTTTGATATCAAACATAATGCTGGTGTGGTATAATCAATACACTCAATAATGACCCAGGTAGAGTGGAGGCGATGCCAGATATCCTGGGGTGATGACATGAGAACAGTGGTTGTGATGTCATACAGAGGTGTGATATCATACAGAGTGGATGGGATGTCATATGTAGTTCATAAGATGTCATAGACTTTGTGGCTGTGGTATCATACATACATTGGGGGTTATATGATTGATAATCTGTGTGTGATGACACAGGTACAGTGGATGTGCTGTCAGATATAAAGGGTATGATGTGAGAAAAAGAAGACTTGATGTCATGAATAGAGTGACTTGATGTCACTCAGCGTGGGTGTGATGTCGTATATACTGCATAATGTTCGATACATATAGTATGTGTGGTGTCCTACATACAGTGTGTGTTATATGATTGATAAAAAGTGGGTGTCATCACACTGATACAGATTATGGAGGTTATGCTGTCAGACAGAGTGGTTGTATTGTCTTCACACGGTGTGTTTCATGTCAAATATAGTGGATATGTATTCAGAACCATAGTGGATGTGATGGGACAGATGGAGTGGCTGTGATGTCACAGGTATAGGGGATGAGATGTCATAAACCGTGGATGTGATGTCATATAGAGGATCTGATGTCATGAATGCAGTGTTTCTGATGTCAAATATACTGATCATTGATATCAAAATGTGTGTGATGCCATATAGAATGTCTATGATGTCATATGTGTGCCCTGTCATGACTTACATACTTGTTGTGATGTCATCGACACAGATACACACGTGTGTGTCATCTGTGTGATGGCACAAATACAGTGACTGTGATGTCAAATATAGTGTGTGAGATGTCAGGTGTAGACGTTGCATTGTCATGAAAGCAGCATGTGTGATATCATATATATTGGATATGATGTCATAAATAAACTAGCTGTGATGTCATACATATAGGGCTGTGATGTCATAAAGAGTTTATGTCATGTCATTCATCCTGAATGTGCTGTCATACATCGAGTGTGTGTGATATTGTCCAGAGAGTGGGTGTGGTGTCATTGATGCACTGTGTTTGAGGACAAGCATACAGTGGATGTAGTCTCAGATACAATGGGTGAGATGGCAGATATATAACATTTGTGTGGTCATGTGTGTGATCTCATCTATAGTGTCTGTGATGTCACGAAAGCAATGGAAGTAATGCGATGACTGTAATGGTGTGAAGTCATAGAGTGGATGCGACGTTTTGTATAGTGCCTAGGATGTCATACATAAAATGGGTGTGATGTCCTACGTACAGTTGGTCTGAGGTCATCATTAGAGTGGTTGTGATGACACAGATACAGTGGATGCAATGTCAGATATATTTGGAGTGATGTCTTGAGTACAGTGCATGTGATGTCATAAATAATGTGGTGTCATGTCATAAAATGTGGATGTGATGCCTTCAATAGTGTTTATGACGGTATGCAAACAGGGATGTGATGTCATACATACAAAGGGTGTGATAAGATGGAAAGAGTGGGTGTGAGACACAGATACAGTTGTTGTGAGGTAACAAAACTTGTGAATATGTATTTTATACAATGATATGATGTCCTCATATATAGCGGATGAGATCTCATAGATACACTAGTTGTGATATCATCAATACAGTGGATGTGATGACAATGATACTGTGGATATGATGTCAAATATAGTGTGCGTGATGCCTTAGAAATGGTGGTTTGATGTCATAACGTGAGGATGTGATGTCTTCCACAGTGCAAAAATGCTAAACATACGCCATGTGTGATGTCATACAAGGAGTAGGTGTGACGTGGTCGGTACAGTCGGTGTGATGACACAGATTATTTGCTGTGATGTCACATGTATAGGGTATGTATTGCCCTACATACTGGATGTGTTTTCATATATGGAAGCTGTGATGTCATAAGTAGAGTAGTGTGAAGACTTAAGGAGTAGATGTGATGTTATAGAGTGCAACTGATGTCACACATATAGTGGGTGTGATGTCACATAAAATTGGGCGTGATATCAGTGGAAAGGTTTTGATGGCAAAGATACAGTGGCTGTGCTGTCTCATATAGTGGGTGTGACGTCATGTCTGAAGTGGATGTGACATCATAAATACTGTGGTTTGCTGTTATAAAGAGGACGTGATGCCATCTACAGTGCAAATAATATCATACAGAGGCCAAATGTGGTGTCAGCCACACTGATGGTTGTGATGTTATACAGAGCTGGTGTGATGTCATAAATATAGTGCATAGGATGTCACACGTATACTGGATATGATATCATATATATATATGGTTGTGATATCATCGATAGACTGGGTGTGACGACACAGATCCAGTTGATGTGAGGTTAGATATAGTGGACGTGATGTCATAAATAAGGTGGTGTGATGTCGTAAAATTGGATGTGATGTCATAGGTGTTACATATGATTTCATACATATAGTGGAGGTGATGTCATACATACACTGGGTTTGATAAAATTTATACATTTGCTGTGATGACACAGATAGTGTGGGTGTGTTATCAGATATGGTGTCTGTGAAGTACACAATTGTTCTGTTCCTATAACACTGTGTGTGATGCCATGTAAAGTAGATAGGTCGTAAAGGTAGAGTGTGTGTGTGATGTCATAGATAGGGTCATTGTATGATGTCACTTATATAGTGACTGTGATATCATACACAATAGATGAAATGTCATATTGTATATAATGCGTGTGATGTCATGAATACAGTGCATGTGATGTCATAAATACTGAGGATTGTTGTCATAGAGTGTGGATATGATGTCATGTGTAGTGCATCTGATGGCATACATATGCCACCTGTGATCTCTTACATAGTTGGTGTGATGGCGTCAACACAGTGGTTGTGATGACATATAGAGTGGATGTGATGGCAGTTAGAACGGGTTTCCAGACAGACATAGAGCTTGTGTAGTCATACACACAGTGTGGGTGAGAACGTATATAGTGGATAAGATGTCCTAAACGTAGTATGTGCCATGACATAGGATACAGTGGTAGTGTTCCCAGTCATATACCAAGTGAGATGTTATTTTTTGACTGAGTATGATGTCTAAACCATAGTACGTGTCTTGTCATAATTACAATGGCTGTGTGATGTCAAAAGTAGAGTGTATGTGATGTCATATACAGTGGGTGTGGTGTTATGAATCGAGCGCGTGTGTTGCCAAGAATACAGTCTTGTGATGTCATAAAGAGTGGGTGTTATGTCACAAATTAATCATAGGATGTCATACGTATAGTGGGTTTGATATCAAACATAATGCTGGTGTGGTATAATCAATACACTCAATAATGACCCAGGTAGAGTGGAGGCGATGCCAGATATCCTGGGGTGATGACATGAGAACAGTGGTTGTGATGTCATACAGAGGTGTGATATCATACAGAGTGGATGGGATGTCATATGTAGTTCATAAGATGTCATAGACTTTGTGGCTGTGGTATCATACATACATTGGGGGTTATATGATTGATAATCTGTGTGTGATGACACAGGTACAGTGGATGTGCTGTCAGATATAAAGGGTATGATGTGAGAAAAAAAGAAGACTTGATGTCATGAATAGAGTGACTTGATGTCACTCAGCGTGGGTGTGATCGTATATACTGCATAATGTTCGATACATATAGTATGTGTGGTGTCCTACATACAGTGTGTGTTATATGATTGATAAAGTGGGTGTCATCACACTGATACAGATTATGGAGGTTATGCTGTCAGACAGAGTGGTTGTATTGTCTTCACACGGTGTGTTTTTCATGTCAAATATAGTGGATATGTATTCAGAACCATAGTGGATGTGATGGGACAGATGGAGTGGCTGTGATGTCACAGGTATAGGGGATGAGATGTCATAAACCGTGGATGTGATGTCATATAGAGGGGATCTGATGTCATGAATGCAGTGTTTCTGATGTCAAATATACTGATCATTGATATCAAAATGTGTGAATGTGATGCCATATAGAATGTCTATGATGTCATATGTGTGCCCTGTCATGACTTACATACTTGTTGTGATGTCATCGACACAGATACACACGTGTGTGTCATCTGTGTGATGGCACAAATACAGTGACTGTGATGTCAAATATAGTGTGTGAGATGTCAGGTGTAGACGTTGCATTGTCATGAAAGCAGCATGTGTGATATCATATATATTGGATATGATGTCATAAATAAACTAGCTGTGATGTCATACATATAGGGCTGTGATGTCATAAAGAGTTTATGTCATGTCATTCATCCTGAATGTGCTGTCATACATCGAGTGTGTGTGATATTGTCCAGAGAGTGGGTGTGGTGTCATTGATGCACTGTGTTTGAGGACAAGCATACAGTGGATGTAGTCTCAGATACAATGGGTGAGATGGCAGATATAACATTTGTGTGGTCATGTGTGTGATCTCATCTATAGTGTCTGTGATGTCACGAAAGCAATGGAAGTAATGCGATGACTGTAATGGTGTGAAGTCATAGAGTGGTGGATGCGACGTTTTGTATAGTGCCTAGGATGTCATACATAAAATGGGTGTGATGTCCTACGTACAGTTGGTCTGAGGTCATCATTAGAGTGGTTGTGATGACACAATATACAGTGGATGCAATGTCAGATATATTTGGAGTGATGTCTTGAGTACAGTGCATGTGATGTCATAAATAATGTGGTGTCATGTCATAAAATGTGGATGTGATGCCTTCAATAGTGTTTATGACGGTATGCAAACAGGGATGTGATGTCATACACACAAAAAGGGTGTGATAAGATGGAAAGAGTGGGTGTGAGACACAGATACAGTTGTTGTGTGAGGGTAACAAAACTTGTGAATATGTATTTTATACAATGATATGATGTCCTCATATATAGCGGATGAGATCTCATAGATACACTAGTTGTGATATCATCAATACAGTGGATGTGATGACAAGTGATACTGTGGATATGATGTCAAATATAGTGTGCGTGATGCCTTAGAAATGGTGGTTTGATGTCATAACGTGAGGATGTGATGTCTTCCACAGTGCAAAAATGCTAAACATACGCCATGTGTGATGTCATACAAGGAGTAGGTGTGACGTGGTCGGTACAGTCGGTACAGTCGGTGTGATGACACAGATTATTTGCTGTGATGTCACATGTATAGGGTATGTATTGCCCTACATACTGGATGTGTTTTCATATATGGAAGCTGTGATGTCATAAGTAGAGTAGTGTGAAGACTTAAGGAGTAGATGTGATGTTATAGAGTGCAACTGATGTCACACATATAGTGGGTGTGATGTCACATAAAATTGGGCGTGATATCAGTGGAAAGGTTTTGATGGCAAAGATACAGTGGCTGTGCTGTCTCATATAGTGGGTGTGACGTCATGTCTGAAGTGGATGTGACATCATAAATACTGTGGTTTGCTGTTATAAAGAGGACGTGATGCCATCTACAGTGCAAATAATATCATACAGAGGCCAAATGTGGTGTCAGCCACACTGATGGTGTGTGTTTATACAGAGCTGGTGTGATGTCATAAATATAGTGCATAGGATGTCACACGTATACTGGATATGATATCATATATATATTGGTTGTGATATCATCGATAGATAGACTGGGTGTGACGACACAGATCCAGTTGATGTGAGGTTAGATATAGTGGACGTGATGTCATAAATAAGGTGGTGTGATGTCGTAAAATTGGATGTGATGTCATAGGTGTTACATATGATTTCATACATATAGTGGAGGTGATGTCATACATACACTGGGTTTGATAAAATTTATACATTTGCTGTGATGACACAGATAGTGTGGGTGTGTGTTATCAGATATGGTGTCTGTGAAGTACACAATTGTTCTGTTCCTATAACACTGTGTGTGATGCCATGTAAAGTAGATAGGTCGTAAAGGTAGAGTGTGTGATGTCATAGATAGGGTCATTGTATGATGTCACTTATATAGTGACTGTGATATCATACACAATAGATGAAATGTCATATTGTATATAATGCGTGTGATGTCATGAATACAGTGCATGTGATGTCATAAATACTGAGGATTGTTGTCATAGAGTGTGGATATGATGTCATGTGTAGTGCATCTGATGGCATACATATGCCACCTGTGATCTCTTACATAGTTGGTGTGATGGCGTCAACACAGTGGTTGTGATGACATATAGAGTGGATGTGATGGCAGTTAGAACGGGTTTCCAGACAGACATAGAGCTTGTGTAGTCATACACACAGTGTGGGTGAGAACGTATATAGTGGATAAGATGTCCTAAACGTAGTATGTGCCATGACATAGGATACAGTGGTAGTGTTCCCAGTCATATACCAAGTGAGATGTTATTTTTACTGAGTATGATGTCTAAACCATAGTACGTGTCTTGTCATAATTACAATGGCTGTGATGTCAAAAGTAGAGTGTATGTGATGTCATATACAGTGGGTGTGGTGTTATGAATCGAGCGCGTGTGTTGCCAAGAATACAGTCTTGTGATGTCATAAAGAGTGGGTGTTATGTCACAAATTAATCATAGGATGTCATACGTATAGTGGGTTTGATATCAAACATAATGCTGGTGTGGTATAATCAATACACTCAATCAATAATGACCCAGGTAGAGTGGAGGCGATGCCAGATATCCTGGGGTGATGACATGAGAACAGTGGTTGTGATGTCATACAGAGGTGTGATATCATACAGAGTGGATGGGATGTCATATGTAGTTCATAAGATGTCATAGACTTTGTGGCTGTGGTATCATACATACATTGGGGGTTATATGATTGATAATCTGTGTGTGATGACACAGGTACAGTGGATGTGCTGTCAGATATAAAGGGTATGATGTGAGAAAAAGAAGACTTGATGTCATGAATAGAGTGACTTGATGTCACTCAGCGTGGGTGTGATGTCGTATATACTGCATAATGTTCGATACATATAGTATGTGTGTGTCCTACATACAGTGTGTGTTATATGATTGATAAAGTGGGTGTCATCACACTGATACAGATTATGGAGGTTATGCTGTCAGACAGAGTGGTTGTATTGTCTTCACACACGTGTGTTTTCATGTCAAATATAGTGGATATGTATTCAGAACCATATAGGGATGGATGTGATGGGACAGATGGAGTGGCTGTGATGTCACAGGTATAGGGGATGAGATGTCATAAACCGTGGATGTGATGTCATATAGAGGGGATCTGATGTCATGAATGCAGTGTTTCTGATGTCAAATATACTGATCATTGATATCAAAATGTGTGAATGTGATGCCATATAGAATGTCTATGATGTCATATGTGTGCCCTGTCATGACTTACATACTTGTTGTGATGTCATCGACACAGATACACACGTGTGTGTGTCATCTGTGTGATGGCACAAATACAGTGACTGTGATGTCAAATATAGTGTGTGAGATGTCAGGTGTAGACGTTGCATTGTCATGAAAGCAGCATGTGTGATATCATATATATTGGATATGATGTCATAAATAAAACTAGCTGTGATGTCATACATATAGGGCTGTGATGTCATAAAGAGTTTATGTCATGTCATTCATCCTGAATGTGCTGTCATACATCGAGTGTGTGTGATATTGTCCAGAGTGGTGTGGTGTCATTGATGCACTGTGTTTGAGGACAAGCATACAGTGGATGTAGTCTCAGATACAATGGGTGAGATGGCAGATATAACATTTGTGTGGTCATGTGTGTGATCTCATCTATAGTGTCTGTGATGTCACGAAAGCAATGGAAGTAATGCGATGACTGTAATGGTGTGAAGTCATAGAGTGGATGCGACGTTTTGTATAGTGCCTAGGATGTCATACATAAAATGGGTGTGATGTCCTACGTACAGTTGGTCTGAGGTCATCATTAGAGTGGTTGTGATGACACAGATACAGTGGATGCAATGTCAGATATATTTGGAGTGATGTCTTGAGTACAGTGCATGTGATGTCATAAATAATGTGGTGTCATGTCATAAAATGTGGATGTGATGCCTTCAATAGTGTTTATGACGGTATGCAAACAGGGATGTGATGTCATACACACAAAGGGTGTGATAAGATGGAAAGAGTGGTGTGTGTGACACAGATACAGTGTTGTGTGGTAAACAAAACTTGTGAATATGTATTTTATACAATGATATGATGTCCTCATATATAGCGGATGAGATCTCATAGATACACTAGTTGTGATATCATCAATACAGTGGATGTGATGACAATGATACTGTGGATATGATGTCAAATATAGTGTGCGTGATGCCTTAGAAATGGTGGTTTGATGTCATAACGTGAGGATGTGATGTCTTCCACAGTGCAAAAATGCTAAACATACGCCATGTGTGATGTCATACAAGGAGTAGGTGTGACGTGGTCGGTACAGTCGGTGTGATGACACAGATTATTTGCTGTGATGTCACATGTATAGGGTATGTATTGCCCTACATACTGGATGTGTTTTCATATATGGAAGCTGTGATGTCATAAGTAGAGTAGTGTGAAGACTTAAGGAGTAGATGTGATGTTATAGAGTGCAACTGATGTCACACATATAGTGGGTGTGTGATGTCACATAAAATTGGGCGTGATATCAGTGGAAAGGTTTTGATGGCAAAGATACAGTGGCTGTGCTGTCTCATATAGTGGGTGTGACGTCATGTCTGAAGTGGATGTGACATCATAAATACTGTGGTTTGCTGTTATAAAGAGGACGTGATGCCATCTACAGTGCAAATAATATCATACAGAGGCCAAATGTGGTGTCAGCCACACTGATGGTGGTGATGTTGTTATACAGAGCTGGTGTGATGTCATAAATATAGTGCATAGGATGTCACACGTATACTGGATATGATATCATATATATATTGGTTGTGATATCATCGATAGACTGGGTGTGACGACACAGATCCAGTTGATGTGAGGTTAGATATAGTGGACGTGATGTCATAAATAAGGTGGTGTGATGTCGTAAAATTGGATGTGATGTCATAGGTGTTACATATGATTTCATACATATAGTGGAGGTGATGTCATACATACACTGGGTTTGATAAAATTTATACATTTGCTGTGATGACACAGATAGTGTGGGTGTGTTATCAGATATGGTGTCTGTGAAGTACACAATTGTTCTGTTCCTATAACACTGTGTGTGATGCCATGTAAAGTAGATAGGTCGTAAAGGTAGAGTGTGTGATGTCATAGATAGGGTCATTGTATGATGTCACTTATATAGTGACTGTGATATCATACACAATAGATGAAATGTCATATTGTATATAATGCGTGTGATGTCATGAATACAGTGCATGTGATGTCATAAATACTGAGGATTGTTGTCATAGAGTGTGGATATGATGTCATGTGTAGTGCATCTGATGGCATACATATGCCACCTGTGATCTCTTACATAGTTGGTGTGATGGCGTCAACACAGTGGTTGTGATGACATATAGAGTGGATGTGATGGCAGTTAGAACGGGTTTCCAGACAGACATAGAGCTTGTGTAGTCATACACACAGTGTGGGTGAGAACGTATATAGTGGATAAGATGTCCTAAACGTAGTATGTGCCATGACATAGGATATACAGTGGTAGTGTTCCCAGTCATATACCAAGTGAGATGTTATTTTTACTGAGTATGATGTCTAAACCATAGTACGTGTCTTGTCATAATTACAATGGCTGTGATGTCAAAAGTAGAGTGTATGTGATGTCATATACAGTGGGTGTGGTGTTATGAATCGAGCGCGTGTGTGTGCCAAGAATACAGTCTTGTGATGTCATAAAGAGTGGGTGTTATGTCACAAATTAATCATAGGATGTCATACGTATAGTGGGTTTGATATCAAACATAATGCTGGTGTGGTATAATCAATACACTCAATAATGACCCAGGTAGAGTGGAGGCGATGCCAGATATCCTGGGGTGATGACATGAGAACAGTGGTTGTGATGTCATACAGAGGTGTGATATCATACAGAGTGGATGGGATGTCATATGTAGTTCATAAGATGTCATAGACTTTGTGGCTGTGGTATCATACATACATTGGGGGTTATATGATTGATAATCTGTGTGTGATGACACAGGTACAGTGGATGTGCTGTGTCAGATATAAAGGGTATGATGTGAGAAAAAGAAGACTTGATGTCATGAATAGAGTGACTTGATGTCACTCAGCGTGGGTGTGATGTCGTATATACTGCATAATGTTCGATACATATAGTATGTGTGGTGTCCTACATACAGTGTGTGTTATATGATTGATAAAGTGGGTGTCATCACACTGATACAGATTATGGAGGTTATGCTGTCAGACAGAGTGGTTGTATTGTCTTCACACGGTGTGTTTCATGTCAAATATAGTGGATATGTATTCAGAACCATAGTGGATGTGATGGGACAGATGGAGTGGCTGTGATGTCACAGGTATAGGGGATGAGATGTCATAAACCGTGGATGTGATGTCATATAGAGGGGATCTGATGTCATGAATGCAGTGTTTCTGATGTCAAATATACTGATCATTGATATCAAAATGTGTGAATGTGATGCCATATAGAATGTCTATGATGTCATATGTGTGCCCTGTCATGACTTACATACTTGTTGTGATGTCATCGACACAGATACACACGTGTGTGTCATCTGTGTGATGGCACAAATACAGTGACTGTGATGTCAAATATAGTGTGTGAGATGTCAGGTGTAGACGTTGCATTGTCATGAAAGCAGCATGTGTGATATCATATATATTGGATATGATGTCATAAATAAACTAGCTGTGATGTCATACATATAGGGCTGTGATGTCATAAAGAGTTTATGTCATGTCATTCATCCTGAATGTGCTGTCATACATCGAGTGTGTGTGATATTGTCCAGAGAGTGGGTGTGGTGTCATTGATGCACTGTGTTTGAGGACAAGCATACAGTGGATGTAGTCTCAGATACAATGGGTGAGATGGCAGATATAACATTTGTGTGGTCATGTGTGTGATCTCATCTATAGTGTCTGTGATGTCACGAAAGCAATGGAAGTAATGCGATGACTGTAATGGTGTGAAGTCATAGAGTGGATGCGACGTTTTGTATAGTGCCTAGGATGTCATACATAAAATGGGTGTGATGTCCTACGTACAGTTGGTCTGAGGTCATCATTAGAGTGGTTGTGATGACACAGATACAGTGGATGCAATGTCAGATATATTTGGAGTGATGTCTTGAGTACAGTGCATGTGATGTCATAAATAATGTGGTGTCATGTCATAAAATGTGGATGTGATGCCTTCAATAGTGTTTATGACGGTATGCAAACAGGGATGTGATGTCATACACACAAAGGGTGTGATAAGATGGAAAGAGTGGGTGTGAGACACAGATACAGTTGTTGTGAGGTAACAAAACTTGTGAATATGTATTTTATACAATGATATGATGTCCTCATATATAGCGGATGAGATCTCATAGATACACTAGTTGTGATATCATCAATACAGTGGATGTGATGACAATGATGATGTGTGGATATGATGTCAAATATAGTGTGCGTGATGCCTTAGAAATGGTGGTTTGATGTCATAACGTGAGGATGTGATGTCTTCCACAGTGCAAAAATGCTAAACATACGCCATGTGTGATGTCATACAAGGAGTAGGTGTGACGTGGTCGGTACAGTCGGTGTGATGACACAGATTATTTGCTGTGATGTCACATGTATAGGGTATGTATTGCCCTACATACTGGATGTGTTTTCATATATGGAAGCTGTGATGTCATAAGTAGAGTAGTGTGAAGACTTAAGGAGTAGATGTGATGTTATAGAGTGCAACTGATGTCACACATATAGTGGGTGTGATGTCACATAAAATTGGGCGTGATATCAGTGGAAAGGTTTTGATGGCAAAGATACAGTGGCTGTGCTGTCTCATATAGTGGGTGTGACGTCATGTCTGAAGTGGATGTGACATCATAAATACTGTGGTTTGCTGTTATAAAGAGGACGTGATGCCATCTACAGTGCAAATAATATCATACAGAGGCCAAATGTGGTGTCAGCCACACTGATGGTTGTGATGTTATACAGAGCTGGTGGTGTGATGTCATAAATATAGTGCATAGGATGTCACACGTATACTGGATATGATATCATATATATATTGGTTGTGATATCATCGATAGACTGGGTGTGACGACACAGATCCAGTTGATGTGAGGTTAGATATAGTGGACGTGATGTCATAAATAAGGTGGTGTGATGTCGTAAAATTGGATGTGATGTCATAGGTGTTACATATGATTTCATACATATAGTGGAGGTGATGTCATACATACACTGGGTTTGATAAAATTTATACATTTGCTGTGATGACACAGATAGTGTGGGTGTGTTATCAGATATGGTGTCTGTGAAGTACACAATTGTTCTGTTCCTATAACACTGTGTGTGATGCCATGTAAAGTAGATAGGTCGTAAAGGTAGAGTGTGTGATGTCATAGATAGGGTCATTGTATGATGTCACTTATATAGTGACTGTGATATCATACACAATAGATGAAATGTCATATTGTATATAATGCGTGTGATGTCATGAAAACAGTGCATGTGATGTCATAAATACTGAGGATTGTTGTCATAGAGTGTGGATATGATGTCATGTGTAGTGCATCTGATGGCATACATATGCCACCTGTGATCTCTTACATAGTTGGTGTGATGGCGTCAACACAGTGGTGGTGTGATGACATATAGAGTGGATGTGATGGCAGTTAGAACGGGTTTCCAGACAGACATAGAGCTTGTGTAGTCATACACACAGTGTGGGTGAGAACGTATATAGTGGATAAGATGTCCTAAACGTAGTATGTGCCATGACATAGGATACAGTGGTAGTGTTCCCAGTCATATACCAAGTGAGATGTTATTTTTACTGAGTATGATGTCTAAACCATAGTACGTGTCTTGTCATAATTACAATGGCTGTGATGTCAAAAGTAGAGTGTATGTGATGTCATATACAGTGGGTGTGGTGTTATGAATCGAGCGCGTGTGTTGCCAAGAATACAGTCTTGTGATGTCATAAAGAGTGGGTGTTATGTCACAAATTAATCATAGGATGTCATACGTATAGTGGGTTTGATATCAAACATAATGCTGGTGTGGTATAATCAATACACTCAATAATGACCCAGGTAGAGTGGAGGCGATGCCAGATATCCTGGGGTGATGACATGAGAACAGTGGTTGTGATGTCATACAGAGGTGTGATATCATACAGAGTGGATGGGATGTCATATGTAGTTCATAAGATGTCATAGACTTTGTGGCTGTGGTATCATACATACATTGGGGGTTATATGATTGATAATCTGTGTGTGATGACACAGGTACAGTGGATGTGCTGTCAGATATAAAGGGTATGATGTGAGAAAAAGAAGACTTGATGTCATGAATAGAGTGACTTGATGTCACTCAGCGTGGGTGTGATGTCGTATATACTGCATAATGTTCGATACATATAGTATGTGTGGTGTGTGGTACATACAGTGTGTGTTATATGATTGATAAAGTGGGTGTCATCACACTGATACAGATTATGGAGGTTATGCTGTCAGACAGAGTGGTTGTATTGTCTTCACACGGTGTGTTTCATGTCAAATATAGTGGATATGTATTCAGAACCATAGTGGATGTGATGGGACAGATGGAGTGGCTGTGATGTCACAGGTATAGGGGATGAGATGTCATAAACCGTGGATGTGATGTCATATAGAGGGGATCTGATGTCATGAATGCAGTGTTTCTGATGTCAAATATACTGATCATTGATATCAAAATGTGTGAATGTGATGCCATATAGAATGTCTATGATGTCATATGTGTGCCCTGTCATGACTTACATACTTGTTGTGATGTCATCGACACAGATACACACGTGTGTGTCATCTGTGTGATGGCACAAATACAGTGACTGTGATGTCAAATATAGTGTGTGAGATGTCAGGTGTAGACGTTGCATTGTCATGAAAGCAGCATGTGTGATATCATATATATTGGATATGATGTCATAAATAAACTAGCTGTGATGTCATGTCATACATATAGGGCTGTGATGTCATAAAGAGTTTATGTCATGTCATTCATCCTGAATGTGCTGTCATACATCGAGTGTGTGTGATATTGTCCAGAGAGTGGGTGTGGTGTCATTGATGCACTGTGTTTGAGGACAAGCATACAGTGGATGTAGTCTCAGATACAATGGGTGAGATGGCAGATATAACATTTGTGTGTGTCATGTGTGTGATCTCATCTATAGTGTCTGTGATGTCACGAAAGCAATGGAAGTAATGCGATGACTGTAATGGTGTGAAGTCATAGAGTGGATGCGACGTTTTGTATAGTGCCTAGGATGTCATACATAAAATGGGTGTGATGTCCTACGTACAGTTGGTCTGAGGTCATCATTAGAGTGGTTGTGATGACACAGATACAGTGGATGCAATGTCAGATATATTTGGAGTGATGTCTTGAGTACAGTGCATGTGATGTCATAAATAATGTGGTGTCATGTCATAAAATGTGGATGTGATGCCTTCATAGTGTTTATGACGGTATGCAAACAGGGATGTGATGTCATACACACAAAGGGTGTGATAAGATGGAAAGAGTGGGTGTGAGACACAGATACAGTTGTTGTGAGGTAACAAAACTTGTGAATATGTATTTTATACAATGATATGATGTCCTCATATATAGCGGATGAGATCTCATAGATACACTAGTTGTGATATCATCAATACAGTGGATGTGATGACAATGATACTGTGGATATGATGTCAAATATAGTGTGCGTGATGCCTTAGAAATGGTGGTTTGATGTCATAACGTGAGGATGTGATGTCTTCCACAGTGCAAAAATGCTAAACATACGCCATGTGTGATGTCATACAAGGAGTAGGTGTGACGTGGTCGGTACAGTCGGTGTGATGACACAGATTATTTGCTGTGATGTCACATGTATAGGGTATGTATTGCCCTACATACTGGATGTGTTTTCATATATGGAAGCTGTGATGTCATAAGTAGAGTAGTGTGAAGACTTAAGGAGTAGATGTGATGTTATAGAGTGCAACTGATGTCACACATATAGTGGGTGTGATGTCACATAAAATTGGGCGTGATATCAGTGGAAAGGTTTTGATGGCAAAGATACAGTGGCTGTGCTGTCTCATATAGTGGGTGTGACGTCATGTCTGAAGTGGATGTGACATCATAAATACTGTGGTTTGCTGTTATAAAGAGGACGTGATGCCATCTACAGTGCAAATAATATCATACAGAGGCCAAATGTGGTGTCAGCCACACTGATGGTTGTGATGTTATACAGAGCTGGTGTGATGTCATAAATATAGTGCATAGGATGTCACACGTATACTGGATATGATATCATATATATATTGGTTGTGATATCATCGATAGACTGGGTGTGACGACACAGATCCAGTTGATGTGAGGTTAGATATAGTGGACGTGATGTCATAAATAAGGTGGTGTGATGTCGTAAAATTGGATGTGATGTCATAGGTGTTTACATGATGATTTCATACATATAGTGGAGGTGATGTCATACATACACTGGGTTTGATAAAATTTATACATTTGCTGTGATGACACAGATAGTGTGGGTGTGTTATCAGATATGGTGTCTGTGAAGTACACAATTGTTCTGTTCCTATAACACTGTGTGTGATGCCATGTAAAGTAGATAGGTCGTAAAGGTAGAGTGTGTGATGTCATAGATAGGGTCATTGTATGATGTCACTTATATAGTGACTGTGATATCATACACAATAGATGAAATGTCATATTGTATATAATGCGTGTGATGTCATGAATACAGTGCATGTGATGTCATAAATACTGAGGATTGTTGTCATAGAGTGTGGATATGATGTCATGTGTAGTGCATCTGATGGCATACATATGCCACCTGTGATCTCTTACATAGTTGGTGTGATGGCGTCAACACAGTGGTTGTGATGACATATAGAGTGGATGTGATGGCAGTTAGAACGGGTTTCCAGACAGACACATAGAGCTTGTGTAGTCATACACACAGTGTGGGTGAGAACGTATATAGTGGATAAGATGTCCTAAACGTAGTATGTGCCATGACATAGGATACAGTGGTAGTGTTCCCAGTCATATACCAAGTGAGATGTTATTTTTACTGAGTATGATGTCTAAACCATAGTACGTGTCTTGTCATAATTACAATGGCTGTGATGTCAAAAGTAGAGTGTATGTGATGTCATATACAGTGGGTGTGGTGTTATGAATCGAGCGCGTGTGTTGCCAAGAATACAGTCTTGTGATGTCATAAAGAGTGGGTGTTATGTCACAAATTAATCATAGGATGTCATACGTATAGTGGGTTTGATATCAAACATAATGCTGGTGTGGTATAATCAATACACTCAATAATGACCCAGGTAGAGTGGAGGCGATGCCAGATATCCTGGGGTGATGACATGAGAACAGTGGTTGTGATGTCATACAGAGGTGTGATATCATACAGAGTGGATGGGATGATGGATGTCATATGTAGTTCATAAGATGTCATAGACTTTGTGGCTGTGGTATCATACATACATTGGGGGTTATATGATTGATAATCTGTGTGTGATGACACAGGTACAGTGGATGTGCTGTCAGATATAAAGGGTATGATGTGAGAAAAAGAAGACTTGATGTCATGAATAGAGTGACTTGATGTCACTCAGCGTGGGTGTGATGTCGTATATACTGCATAATGTTCGATACATATATATATGTGTGGTGTCCTACATACAGTGTGTGTTATATGATTGATAAAGTGGGTGTCATCACACTGATACAGATTATGGAGGTTATGCTGTCAGACAGAGTGGTTGTATTGTCTTCACACGGTGTGTTTCATGTCAAATATAGTGGATATGTATTCAGAACCATAGTGGATGTGATGGGACAGATGGAGTGGCTGTGATGTCACAGGTATAGGGGATGAGATGTCATAAACCGTGGATGTGATGTCATATAGAGGGGATCTGATGTCATGAATGCAGTGTTTTTCTGATGTCAAATATACTGATCATTGATATCAAAATGTGTGAATGTGATGCCATATAGAATGTCTATGATGTCATATGTGTGCCCTGTCATGACTTACATACTTGTTGTGATGTCATCGACACAGATACACACGTGTGTGTCATCTGTGTGATGGCACAAATACAGTGACTGTGATGTCAAATATAGTGTGTGAGATGTCAGGTGTAGACGTTGCATTGTCATGAAAGCAGCATGTGTGATATCATATATATATGGATATGATGTCATAAATAAACTAGCTGTGATGTCATACATATAGGGCTGTGATGTCATAAAGAGTTTATGTCATGTCATTCATCCTGAATGTGCTGTCATACATCGAGTGTGTGTGATATTGTCCAGAGAGTGGGTGTGGTGTCATTGATGCACTGTGTTTGAGGACAAGCATACAGTGGATGTAGTCTCAGATACAATGGGTGAGATGGCAGATATAACATTTGTGTGGTCATGTGTGTGTGATCTCATCTATAGTGTCTGTGATGTCACGAAAGCAATGGAAGTAATGCGATGACTGTAATGGTGTGAAGTCATAGAGTGGATGCGACGTTTTGTATAGTGCCTAGGATGTCATACATAAAATGGGTGTGATGTCCTACGTACAGTTGGTCTGAGGTCATCATTAGAGTGGTTGTGATGACACAGATACAGTGGATGCAATGTCAGATATATTTGGAGTGATGTCTTGAGTACAGTGCATGTGATGTCATAAATAATGTGGTGTCATGTCATAAAATGTGGATGTGATGCCTTCAATAGTGTTTATGACGGTATGCAAACAGGGATGTGATGTCATACACACAAAGGGTGTGATAAGATGGAAAGAGTGGGTGTGAGACACAGATACAGTTGTTGTGAGGTAACAAAACTTGTGAATATGTATTTTATACAATGATATGATGTCCTCATATATATAGCGGATGAGATCTCATAGATACACTAGTTGTGATATCATCAATAAGTGGATGTGATGACAATGATACTGTGGATATGATGTCAAATATAGTGTGCGTGATGCCTTAGAAATGGTGGTTTGATGTCATAACGTGAGGATGTGATGTCTTCCACAGTGCAAAAATGCTAAACATACGCCATGTGTGATGTCATACAAGGAGTAGGTGTGACGTGGTCGGTACAGTCGGTGTGATGACACAGATTATTTGCTGTGATGTCACATGTATAGGGTATGTATTGCCCTACATACTGGATGTGTTTTTCATATATGGAAGCTGTGATGTCATAAGTAGAGTAGTGTGAAGACTTAAGGAGTAGATGTGATGTTATAGAGTGCAACTGATGTCACACATATAGTGGGTGTGATGTCACATAAAATTGGGCGTGATATCAGTGGAAAGGTTTTGATGGCAAAGATACAGTGGCTGTGCTGTCTCATATAGTGGGTGTGACGTCATGTCTGAAGTGGATGTGACATCATAAATACTGTGTGGTTTGCTGTTATAAAGAGAGACGTGATGCCATCTACAGTGCAAATAATATCATACAGAGGCCAAATGTGGTGTCAGCCACACTGATGGTTGTGATGTTATACAGAGCTGGTGTGATGTCATAAATATAGTGCATAGGATGTCACACGTATACTGGATATGATATCATATATATATTGGTTGTGATATCATCGATAGACTGGGTGTGACGACACAGATCCAGTTGATGTGAGGTTAGATATAGTGGACGTGATGTCATAAATAAGGTGGTGTGATGTCGTAAAATTGGATGTGATGTCATAGGTGTTACATATGATTTCATACATATAGTGGAGGTGATGTCATACATACACTGGGTTTGATAAAATTTATACATTTGCTGTGATGACACAGATAGTGTGGGTGTGTTATCAGATATGGTGTCTGTGAAGTACACAATTGTTCTGTTCCTATAACACTGTGTGTGATGCCATGTAAAGTAGATAGGTCGTAAAGGTAGAGTGTGTGTGATGTCATAGATAGGGTCATTGTATGATGTCACTTATATAGTGACTGTGATATCATACACAATAGATGAAATGTCATATTGTATATAATGCGTGTGATGTCATGAATACAGTGCATGTGATGTCATAAATACTGAGGATTGTTGTCATAGAGTGTGGATATGATGTCATGTGTAGTGCATCTGATGGCATACATATGCCACCTGTGATCTCTTACATAGTTGGTGTGATGGCGTCAACACAGTGGTTGTGATGACATATAGAGTGGATGTGATGGCAGTTAGAACGGGTTTCCAGACAGACATAGAGCTTGTGTAGTCATACACACAGTGTGGGTGAGAACGTATATAGTGGATAAGATGTCCTAAACGTAGTATGTGCCATGACATAGGATACAGTGGTAGTGTTCCCAGTCATATACCAAGTGAGATGTTATTTTTACTGAGTATGATGTCTAAACCATAGTACGTGTCTTGTCATAATTACAATGGCTGTGATGTCAAAAGTAGTAGAGTGTATGTGATGTCATATACAGTGGGTGTGGTGTTATGAATCGAGCGCGTGTGTTGCCAAGAATACAGTCTTGTGATGTCATAAAGAGTGGGTGTTATGTCACAAATTAATCATAGGATGTCATACGTATAGTGGGTTTGATATCAAACATAATGCTGGTGTGGTATAATCAATACACTCAATAATGACCCAGGTAGAGTGGAGGCGATGCCAGATATCCTGGGGTGATGACATGAGAACAGTGGTTGTGATGTCATACAGAGGTGTGATATCATACAGAGTGGATGGGATGTCATATGTAGTTCATAAGATGTCATAGACTTTGTGGCTGTGGTATCATACATACATTGGGGGTTATATGATTGATAATCTGTGTGTGATGACACAGGTACAGTGGATGTGCTGTCAGATATAAAGGGTATGATGTGAGAAAAAGAAGACTTGATGTCATGAATAGAGTGACTTGATGTCACTCAGCGTGGGTGTGATGTCGTATATAC
>JAJLRB010000396.1:0-22495 GCA_020976825.1 Odocoileus hemionus
TCCCGCATCAGGGTCTTTTACAAGGTCGTTCTTCACATTCAGTTCAGTTCATTCAGTCACTCCGTCATGTCAAACTTTTTGCGACCCAATGGACTACAGCACGCCAGGCCCCCCTGTCCATCACCAATTCCCAGAGTTACCCAAACCCTTGTCCATTGAGTCGATGATGCCATCCAACCATCTCATCCTCTGTTGTCCCCTTCTCCTCCTGCCCTCAATCTTTTCCAGCATCAGGGTTTTTTTCAAATGAGTCAGCTCTTCACATCAGGTGGCCAAAGTATTGGAGTTTCAGCTTAAAACATCAGCCCTTTCCCAAATGAACCCCCAGGATGATCTCCTTTAGGATGGACTAGTTGGTTCTTGCAGCCCAAAGGTACTCTCAAGAGTCTTCCCCAAACATCACAGTTAAAAAGCATCAATTCTTCAGTGCTCAGCTTTCTTCACAGTCCAAATCTCACATCCATACATGACCACTGGAAAAACCATAGCTTTGACTAGATGGACATTTGTCAGCAAATAATGTCTTGCTTTTGAAAATGTGTGTGAATTGGTCTTTGCTTTTCTTCCAAGGAGCAAGCATTCTTAATTTTGTGGCTGCAATCACCATCTGCAGTGACTTGGAGCCCCAAAATAAAGTTGACATGTTTCCCATCATTTGCCATGAAGTGATGGGCCCGGGATGTCTTTGATTTTCATTTTTTGAATTTTGAGTTTTAAGCCAACTTTTTCACTCTCCTCTTTCACTTTCATCAAGAGGCTCTTCAGTTCTTCTTTGCTTTCTGCCATAATGGTAGTGTCATCTGTGTATCTGAGGTTATTGATATTTCTCCAGCAATCTTGATTCTAGTTTGTCCTTCATCCAGCCTGGCAATTCGCAGGATGTATTCTGCATGTAAGTTAAAAAAGCAGGGTGTCATATACAGCCTTGAGTATCCTTTCCCAATATTTAACCTGTTGTTGTTCCATGTCCAGTTCTGACTGCTGCTTTTTGACCTGCATACAGATTTCTCAGGAGGCAGATAAGGTTGTTGGTTCCCATCCTCTTAAAAATGTTCTACAGTTTGTTGTGATTCACATAGTCAAAGGGTTTGGCCCTAGTCAATAAAGGAGAAGTAGATGTTTTTATGGGGAATTCGTTACTTTTTCTATGATCCAATGGATGTTGGCATTTTGATCTCTAGTTTCCAACCTTTCTTAAAAACAGCTTGAACATCTGGAAGTTCTCAGTTCACATTTCTATTGAAGCTTGCTTGGAGAATTTTGAGCATTACTTTGCTATCATGTGGATGAGTGCAATTGTGCAATAGTTTGAACATTCTTTGCATTGCCTTTTTTGGGATTGGAATGGAAATTGACCTTTTACAGTCCGTGACATTCTGAGTTTCCCATTTGCTGGCGTACACCACTTCAGTATTCTTGCCCTTTAGAACCCATGAACAGTAGGAAAAAAGGGAAAAAGATATGACCCTGAAAGATGGAATTCCCAGTTCAGTAGGTGCCCAATATTCTACTGGAGAGGGAAATTGAAAGAATGAAGAGACAGAGCCAAAGCAAAAACAATGCCAGTGTGGATGGACTGGTGATGAAAGTAAGTCCAGTGCTGTAAAGAACAATATTGCATAGGAAACTTGGGATATTAGGTCCCAGAATTAAAACAAATTAGAAGTGATCAACAGGAATGGTAAGAGTGAACATCAACTTTTAAAAATCAGTGAACTAGAATGGACCTGAACGGGTAAATTTAATTCAGATGACCATTATTATTTCAGATACTTGTGGGCAAGAATCCCTTTAGAAGAAATGGAGTAGCCCTCATAGTCAACAAGAGTCTGAAATGCAGTAATTGGGTGCAATCTCAAAAACAACAGAATGATTTCAGTTCATTTCCAAGGAAACCATTCAATATCACAGTAATACCAGAGTAATCCAAGTCTGGCCCAACCAGTAATGCTGAAGAAGCTGAAGTTGAAAGGTTCAAAGAAGACCTACAAGACCTTCTAGAACTAACACCCCAAAAGATGTCCTATTCATATATGTGACTGGAATGCAAAAGTAGGAAGTCAAGAGATAACTGTGTGTAACAGGAAAATTTGGTATTGAAGTACAAAACGAAGCAGGGCCAAAGCTAACAGTTTTGGGCCAAGAGCACACACTTGTCATAGCAAAAAGCACTAGTAACAGGCAAATGTATGGGCAAATGTCAGACTAGAAGAGGGAAAAATCTAGTTTTAGCCTCTGAAAACCTCTGTATTCAATTGAACAAACATTTGTTGAATATCCACAATGGAAAAGGGATATATAGATTTTACTTGGTGATACCCCAAATGAGTAAGACATAGCCCCCTCTTCAAGAATCATGCAGTCTGATGTATTAGCTATTCATCCCAGCACATTAACTCACCCTAACACAAAAAGACAGATTATTTGGGATGGGAACAGAATGTGTGCACACCTATCACTTCATGCATCCTCTTAAGAAGGCTATGAATTAGATGTACATTTTTTTTGTTTTTTTTTTAGATGTACATTCTTAGAGATGATGGAGAGTGGAACTGGCCTATCACCCATGCTATCTGTTTCCTTGAGCTTGTTTATGCTGCTTAATGCTTAATGAGTATGTCCTAAATGGTTAATGTAAGAAAAGCAAAGATCTATAGACCATTCTCAAAGAAAAGATCTTTGGCTTGCAGTATAAATATTTGTGTGGTTAAACACAATGCACAGCAATAAGCAATGTTTTCGGGCTTCCCAGGTGGCGCTAGTGGTATTAGAGTACCCACCATGCAGGAAGACATAAGAGGGACATGGGGGTTCTAATCCCTGGGTCCAGAAGAACCCCCTGGAGGAGGGGCACGGGAGCAAACCCACTCCATTATTCTTGCTTGGAGAATCCTCGTTCTACTAAAGGAGCATGGCAGGCCACAGTCCCAAAGATTTACAAAAGGGTTCAGACATAACTTGAACAGAGCGGAGAGATCAGTATGGTTACAATACTTTTGCTAACTTCCTTACTAGATTGTGACTTATTAAAAATTAATGCTGACCCCGATGGAAGCATCTGCCAGGTCTAGGCATTTTCATTTTAAGTCTTGACAAACTAGTTCAGCCCAGACATTCTGGAATTCCTCTAGACTTTTCACAGGCAATCAACAAGGCCAAACAAAATTCCTCAGAGAATGCGACCTGGCAGAATTTTCTCAAAACTTGCACTTTGCTATTCATGTTTCACATTTAATTTAAAATTATTGCCAGACTCCTTCCATTAAAACCTTAAAAGGATTTTTCCTGATATAGTTCTCTCCCTTCATCCCTGTTTGTCTCCCATGCAGCTTCCGCAGGTGTTGCTGAGTGGTTCAAGAATTCTCTTGCCCAATTCATGGACACAAGAGGACAATTGGTTCAATCCCTGGAACGGGAAAGATGCCCTGGAGGAGGAATATGCAGCCAAACTCCAGTAGTCTTGCCTGGAAACTTTATATCGAACAAAGGAGACCTGGTGGGGCTGTAGTCCATGGAGATGCAAGCAATTTGAGCACATACCTTTACTTATTAATTTACTATTAATGTCTGTGTCAATGTATTGCTGGTCCTGCAGTTTTTTTTGTTTAAGTCTTCTTCCTTTTCCTATTTGCTTTTAAATCCCCTCTTCAATAAAAAGATTCATCTTCAATAATGTTTCCTGTTTTGTAGCAACATAGATCATTTCCCCAGTGTCACAGGACAATGCAAATATTATACCTAATCATCACGAAGGGTTCCTGGTGAGCAAGAGCTTCAGAGGCCAATTAAAACAGACAACGTCATCGAAACATGTATATTATCTGAGGGGTTTGACAACACGATAACCAGCTCAGGTTGGGTACTTGAGACAAGTGCTCGGTGCCAGGTGCACTGCGGAAGACCCAGAGGGATCGGGTGGAGAGGGAGGTGGGGGGGGGACTGGGATGGGGAATACATGTAAACCATGGCTAATTCATTTCAGATGTATAACAAAAACTACTGTAATTATGTAAAGTAATTAGCCTCCAATCTAATAAAAAATAAAAAAAATAAAAATAAATAAATAAATAAATTAATTAATTAATTAAAAAAAAAAACAAAAAACAGAACAAGTCCTTGTTTCAAGAGGAGAGATCTAAAATATCACGCAAAAGAACTGTTGAACTAATAGATGATGGATTTTGACCTTGAATGACAGCTGAAAAGAAACCAGGACTAACTTCTGGAATGAAGTCTGAGACCTTTTAAAAACAGGAACTAGAAACACCAGCTCTAACATTTGCCATGAAAAGCTCTGGGGGTGACATAAACTATATTGAAATCTGCCTCCTGGTCTGTGTATGACAAACTCCTCTGGAAGGGAATTTTGCACAGGGACTTTTTATTATCCTGGCATTACATCTCCCCAGATGGGGGAAGGTTCAGGAAAAACATTCAGGTTTATTAGGACAGGAATTTATTTTTCTCATAGAAAAATTTATAAAATTGTCTATGAGTTTTGTCCTTGCAGTAGAACATATTATACAGGGAAACTTTCTGCCTATTTTTGTGGGTAGAAAAAATAACTTCATTTGCTTTGAAACTTTTTAAACACCCAATCGTGGATTTATGAATAACTACTCCTACATTATAGAGAGATAGAGCATAATGCAATTGAGGAAGCAAACATTTTCAAGGTACGTGGCAGAAAAGAAACAGATAGAAGAACAGAAGAAAAGAAGGAAACAGAATCTAGAAGTAACGAAGACGAAACAGAATCAAAGAGAACTCTATTTAGCCCACCTCCCCTCCACCCTTTATTATCAAATCCCTCCACTCCACCTTATTAAGTATCAATCTACTTGGCATTGCAAAAGAGCTGCATAGTTTAATAATTTCGCTTTGAATTGCCTGTGAACTGTACACAGAAACAAAAGTGAGCTTTCGTGTTGTATGCATTCCCATTTGGTTGATCGATGGGGGATTACACCAGAAGAGCTGTGTGCCTCCCCCTTGTTGCGATGCCCCTTTATCTTGAACACCAGTTGCATAGAACTGAGAGGGGTTGGAGCACACTGCGAGGGGACTTCTTAAGAGTAGAGCTCTCTTACAAGCCAAAAGAGGATTGTCATTAGTCATGTCCAAGGATCTCTATATTTATTCTTGCAGTTACATTTTCTCTGGTGGGATCAGTTCAGGTCTAACTGGAAGTTCAATCATCACATGGTAGGTCGGAAAACGACATGTTCCATTAGCACAGGGGGGCGGGGGTTGCAAAGCTGGGCGAAAAATGAATCACTCCACTTTAAGACTTGCAATCTCAGCATCCTGAGATACCTCCGGAGGTGAGGTTACACCTTGTTTTGAACTTCCTATAGATTTATGTCAGTTACAAGAGTCATTTGCGTGTGCGTTTGTTAGTTTGGTGTTTTGTCACTATGTCATGTTGACTCTTTCGTCGATCACCATAGGCTACGAGCTATGCCAGACTCCTCTTTGTTCCATGGAGTTTTCCCTAGGCAAGAATCCTAGAGTGGGATTGCCTTGCCATATTTCCTTCAACAGGGGATCTTTCCAACACTGGGATTAGAACCTGCATTCTCCACATTGGCAGGTAAGATTATTTACCACTCTGAGACCAACCAGCACAGGGGATGAAGACCCTATGTATATCTATATCAGTAATAGTCCTCTATCTATTCTATCTAATATTCTATATATCTATATTTATCTATATATAAATATTTATCCAATCATCTGTCTATGGACATTTAAGGTTTTGCTTCCATGGCTTGGCTATTATAAATTGTGCTGATGAACATGGGCAATGCAAATAGTTTGAATTAGAATTTTTTCAACATTGCCAAAAGAATGGGATTTGCAGGATCATATGGTTTCACTCTATTTTCAGTTCACTTCAAAAAAACATCCATACTGTTCTTTATAGTGGCCTCTGGAACAATTTACACTCCAAGCAACAGTTTTTTAGGAGGATTTCCTTTTTCTCCACAATCCCTCCCAGCGTTTTATTTGTAGACATTTTGATGGTTGGGGTCATTCTGACTTCTTATGCGACACAACTGAGAACACTCTGACTTGTGTGAGGTGATGACACTCGTGTAGTTCTGGTTTGCATTCTCTATAAAAACCTGCTATGTGAGAATCTTTTAATGTGTGTCTTGGCCATCTGTATGTCTTCTTTGAAAAGTGCCTATTTAGGTCTTCTGCCCATTTCTTGATTGGTTGGTTATTGAGCCATATGAACTGTTTTATATTTTTGAAAATTTAAGCCCTTGCTGGTTGCATCATTTGCAAATATTTTCTCCTTTCATAGGATGTCTTTTTGCTTTGTTCACAGTTTTCTTTGCTGTGCCAAAACTTTTAAGCTTGATTAGGGTCACTTGTTTATTTTTGCTTTTACTTATATTGCCTTGGGATACAGCATGAGCTTTCTAGATCAAGGAAAACTATTCTGGATTTCCAGATTTGATCTCTTACAACTCTGTCATTTCAGGGAAACCCTAGTTTTATTCATCTTGATATTTTGATACCCATAAATACACACACACACACACACACACACACATACACACAAAGAAATAATTGTGTGACCTTCTTTCTCACTGCCATGCTTACCTTGCCTCTAATTTCTTCATTTAAAAATGGACAAAGGGTGGTGGGAAGCCTAGACTCTGTTACAGATTCTGTTGTGCTGTCTTAAGAAGTGATGGCCAGGGAGGGAACTCATCAATTATAGATATGTGCCTACATCTTCAAGCAGATGTAACATAAACACAATAGAATCACTTCTATGGCTAATAAATACTTTTAGGCAAATTTAACTTCAAATATATCCTCATATTTCACCTAGTTTTCAATGAAAAAAATGGGTTTAGGCATAAACAATGAAATTAAGTCTCAGTTAATTCCACTCATTCACTTTGCAGTTTACACTTTGGTGCTTTTTTTCTTCTGTCCACATTATCAGTCTATCAACAGATATATTAATATAAATTTTAGGTTTTCAATCTCTAAATTTTAAAGAAAAGAACTGAAGATCTTGTACATACAATTTACAGGGAAGCCCTATACCAGAACAGATTTCCTCTAACTTTAGACATTTGTCAAAGTCTTGGGAGTGAAAATCGAATGAAGCAGCATTCTCTGCTGTATATAAGAATCCATACTTCAAAAGGCAAATTATGTCTAGATTTTACTTTTTGATGTCACAAGAATAAATCGAATGCCAAAGATTTTTTTGGAATACTTTGATGCTTTGGCTCTATGTAACTGCACTGTTAGTGTTTGAAAAGGATTGGGGAAAAATAAAGAATATTTCCCACTGAAGATGTAATGAAAAATTATTGAAACCCAATGTCAAATAAAAACTTCAGTGACTGTTTGGGCACTATCTTTAAAAGAGCAGGTAAAAGTATGTTTAATTAATTGGATAGATTTAAAAGCCAGATTTTACATAATCCTTTTTTTAGGGTAAACTTTTTCTGTTGTTTAGATTTTGTTATTTTTTTTCTCATGACTCAACCATGAGTTCTCTTGTGGTCAGTTTCTGCCTTCTGCTTTTTATTAAGGCCTTTTGTGCGGGGAAAAAAAATTGTTCTTGCTGTTTTTAAGCACACTTTGCTTGGCTGTCAATAGTAATCAACAAATATAACAGCAACATTAAAGGACAATGGGCAGAAGTTTGTAACATTGTACAGGGAAAGTGACTAAAACCATCCCCAAGAAAAAGAAATGCAAAAAGGCAAAAGGTGGTTGTCTGAGGGGGCTTTACAAAAAAGCTGAGAAAACAAGAGAAGTGAAAGGCAAGGGAGAAAGGGAAAAACACACCCAACAGAATGCGTGTCTGGAATTGGGTTTGGGAGAGATAAGAAGCCCTTCTTAACAAGGATTCAAGTAAATAGAAGAAACAATAGAATGGAAAAGACTATGGATGTCTTCAAGAAAGTTGGAGAAAACCAGTGAACATTTTGAGGGTTTCCCCTGGTGGTTCAGAGGGAAAGCATTGCCTATAATGAGGAGACGTGGGTTTCAATCCCTGGGTTGGGAGATCTCTGGAGAAGGAAATGCAACCCACTCCATACTCTTGCTGGAAAATCCTGGATGGAGGAGCCTGGTAGGCTACAGTCCATGGGGTCACAAAGAGTAAGGACATGACTGAGATACTTCACTTTCACTTCAGGAACATTTCATGCAAAGATGGGCCCTGATAAAGGAAAGAGTAAGGACCTAACAGAAGCATAAGAGAATTTAAGAAATGGTGGCAAGACCACAGAAGAACTAACAAAAAAGTCACCAATGACGTGGTTTAAACCCTGATGGTTTGGCCACTCATTAGAGCCAGACATTCCTAAAGCATGAATCAAAAAAGGACCCGGGAGCATAACTATGAACAAACCAGTGTGGGTGATGGAAATTCCAGCTGAGCTATTTCAGCTCCTAAAAGATGATGCTGTTACAGTACTGCACGATGTGTCAGCAAATTTGGAAAGTTCAGCAGTGGCCACAGGACTGGAAAAGGCCAGCTTTCATTCCAATCCAAAGAAAGTCAATGCCCAAAGAATGTTTGCAGCCTTCCCTTAGCTCAGTAGTAAAGAATCTGCCTGCAATTGCAAAGAGACCAGGTTTGGTCCCTGGGACAGGCAGATCCCTGGAGTAGGGAAATGGCAACTGTGCACTTTTTGGCTATTAAAGTGTCAAGCAGCTATGAGCATGTGTTGTTATATGTTTGTTAAGGGACTTGTTTTCAATTATTCTGGATATTTTATCTAACAGTAGAATTGTTAAGTCATATGATAATTCCATGTTTAATGTTTTGAGGAACTGGCAAACTGTTTTCACAGTGGCTGAACATTTTGCATTATCCCCCGCAATGTATGATGATTCAATTTCCATATCCCTTTAGAAATGTTTTCTTTAAAAAAAAAAAGTACTATTACTCTAGCCATCCTAGAGGGTTTAAAGTAATACCTTACTATGATTTTAGTTTGCATTTTCCTAATGATCAATGATTTTGAGTATCTTTATATTGTTAGCTGACATTTGTAAATCTTCAGAAAAATAGACATTCAATGTCTTTTATTGCCTATTTAAAAAAATTGCTTTGTTTTGAGTTGCAATAGATCTTTATATATTCTGGGTATGGACTCTTATCAGATATGTAATTCATTAAATTATTATGCTCCACTTTGTCTCCCCCCTTTCATTTTTTTAAACAATGTCCTTTTTGAATTCAAAGTTTTTAATTTTCAAAGTTCAGTTTACCTATTTTCATTGTTGTTCTTTCGTTTTGGTTTCATACCTAAGAATTTTTGACGAATCAAAAATTGTGAAGATTTAATCCTTTTATTTCTTTTGTAAGTTTTGAGATAAATCTTTTACATAAATTTTTCAGTTCTTTAATCCATTTTGAGTTAGTTTTTTGTATATAATGGGACTAGGATGTAACTGTGTTCTTTGGCATGCAAGTATCCAGCACCATTTGTTGAAAATGGTCTTGGCACCTTTGTTGAAAATTAACTGCCCATAGGATCCTTAACTTTCTCCTTGATTCTGTATGTTTATCCCTATGTCACTGCCCTGAGGTTTTGGTTCCCATAAACTTGCAGTAAATTTAAAAATTTCATGAAATGTGAGTCCTCCATCTTTGTTATTTTTCAGTTTTGTTTTAGCTACCTGGATTTCCCTTGAAACTCCATACATGTTTAATAGGGGCTTTTTCAATTCTGTGAAATTGGTCATTGAAGTTTTGATAGGTTACATTGTATTTATTGGGGGGTATTCAGGGTTCAATCCCTGGGTCAGTAAGCCCCTTTTGGAGAGGAATGTCAATCCACTCCAGTATTCTTGTTTTGGAGAACCCCATGGACAGAGAAACTGCAGGCTATAGTCCATGAGGTTGCAAAGAGTGGGGACACGACTGAGCAACTAAGGGCAACGCAGCATTTTTTGCTATAAGCTCTGGAATTTGGGGTGATGGACGGGAAGCCTGGTGAGCTTCAGTCCATGAGGTCACAAAGGGTCAGATACGACTGAGTGACTGAACTGAACTGATTCCTTGTTGCATGCTTCTTTTTTTTATTTTTTTTTTAATTTATTTTTATTAGTTGGAGGCTAATTACTTTACAATATGTAGTGGTTTTTGCATACATTGACATGAATCAGCCATGGATTTACATGTGTTCCCCATCCCGGTCCCCCCCTCCCACCTCCTCTCCACCAGATCCCTCTGGGTCTTCCCAGTGCACCAGGCCTGAGCACTTGTCTCATGCATCCAACCTGGGCTGGTGATCTGTTTCACCCTAGATAATATAACTGGTTTCGATGCTGTTCTCTCAGAAACATCCCACCCTCGCCTTCTCCCAGAGTCCAAAAGTCTGTTCTGTACATCTGAGTCTCTTTTTCTGTTTTGCATAATAGGGTTATCGTTACCATCTTTTAAATTCCCTATATATGCATTAGTATACTGTAATGGTCTTTATCTTTCTGGCTTACTTCAGATTTCATAGCTGCAGCCACCATCTGCAGTAATCTTGGAGCCAAGAAAACAGTCTGTTGCTGTTTGGCTGTTTCCCCATCTATTTGCCATGAATGATGGGACAAGATGCCATGAACTTCATCATTTGAATGATGAGTTTTAAGCCAAACATTTTTCAATCTCCTCTTTCACCTTCGTCAAGTGGCTCTTTAGTTCCTCTTGCTTTGCTTTCTGCCATTAAGTTGGTGTCATCTACATCTCTGAGGTTGTTGTATTTTTCCTGGCAATCTGGATTCCAGCTTGTGATTCATCTAGTCCTGTATTTCACATGATGTACTCTGCGTATAAATTCAACAAGCAGGGTGACAATGTACAGACTTGATGGACTCCTTTCCCAATTTTGAACCAGTCTGTTTTTCTATGTCCAGTTTACTGTTGCTTCTTGATCTGCATACAGACTTTCAGGAGACAGGTGAGGTAGTCTTGTGTCTGGCATTCCATGTCTTGAAGAATTTTCCTAGTTTGTTGTGATCCAACAGTCGAAGGCAATATTCTGATCTTGACAATATTTGCAACCCATGAATACCAGTTTATCTTTCCATTTATTTAGGTCTTCATCAATTTCTTCCAGTAATGCTTTGTAGCTTTCAGTTTAATTATAGCATTGCTTGGTTAAATATATTCCTGGATATTATATTCTTGTTTGTTTTATTGTAAGTAGAATTGTTTTCTTAATTTTCTTTTCAAAACTGTTCATTACTATTATGTCTTTGCTCTACAGTATGCTTAACTTTTAAGTAACCTTACCAGTTACGTGTGTGTGTTGTGTGTGTGAATTCTTTAGAATTTACTGTGTGTTGTGATTTTTGTTATCTATGAATAGGGACTAGTTTCGCTTATACATTTTTAATTTGATATCTTATTTATTTTTCTTACCTAATTGCCCTGGCTGGAACTTCCAGTACAATATTGAATACAAGTGGCAAAAGTGGGCACACCTACCCTGTGCCTGACTTTAGTTTCAGGCTTTCTCTGTTGAGTATATTAGTTGTAGGTTTTTCATAAATGTCCTTTACTAGGTTGAGGCAGTTTCCGTCTACCTAGATTGGTAAATGATTCTGTCATGAAAGGTTGTTGGATTTTGTCAGATGCTTTTTTCTGCCTCTATTGGGATAATCATATGGTTCTCCCCCTTCATTCTATTAACATATTACTTTTTATATGCTTAACCACTTCTTCTTTCTAGGCTAGATTCCACTTGGTCTTGGTATAAATTTTTTTAATATGGTATTGGATTCAGTTTGCTAATATTTTGGTTTTTTTTTTTTGCACCAATATTCGTAAATATTTTGGTTTATAGTTTTTTTGTGATGTTTTTGTCTGGCTTTGGTAACAGGGTTAATGCTGGACTCATTAAATGAGCTTTATAGTCTTCCCCCTTCTTCTGTTTTTAGTTTGGGAAAGATTGGTGATGCTTCTTCTTTAAATGCGTGGTGATTAATAGATATTCACAAGTAAATTCTCTGGTTTGGGCTTTTCTTTGTGAGAGTTTTGATTATTTATTCAGTCTCTTTTCAGATTTCTAATTTTTTCTTGAGTCACTTTAAGTAATCTGTGTATTTACAGAAATTTGTCTCATTTCATCTAGGTTATCTAATTTATCAGTGTACAATAGTTCATAGTATTCTCTTAATAGTCCTTTTTATTTCTATTTTATTTGTTAATTTTTTTCAAAGAGCCAACTTTAGTTTTGTTGATTTTATTTTTTCCATTTCAACCTTCCCCCTCTGCTCTAGTCCTCATTATTTCCTTTCTCTTTCTGTGCTTTTGGTTTGTGTGTGTGTGTTAGTCACTCACTAATGTCCCACTCTGCAACCCCGTGGACTGGGACTAGCCAGGCTCTTCTGTCCATGGGACTCTCCAGGCAAGACTGGCTTGGGTTGTCATTTCCTTCCCCATTTAGTTTGTTCTTAATCTCCTTAGATGTAAATTTAGGTCACTGATTTGAGTTCTTTGTTCTTTTTTAAAGAGGCAGTTGCAAGTATAAATTTCCCTGTGAGCACTGCTTTCAGAGATCCAAAAGTTTTGGTCAATCCACATAGATGTTTTTGATGATAGGCTGTTTTAGGTCTTCATGCCTTTGTATCTGGGACTTTTATGTATATTCTTGCAGTTATCTCAACAAGTCACAAAAAGTCAGGAAGAGGGACTTCTTGGACACTTCAGTGATTAAGACTTCTTCTTTTAAATGCAGAGGGTGTGGGTTCAGTCCCTGGTTGGGGAGCTAAGATCTCTCACCCTTGGGGCCAAAATATCAAAACATAAACAGAAGCAATATTGTAACAAATTCAAAAAAACCTTTAAGAATGGTCCACGTTTTTTAAAAAATCAAGAAGAGTGATTTTTAGAAGGTTAATGTATTGCTAGAGCCTTATATTTTTATGTATTCTAAATTTTGGTACATATAAAATAAATTAAAAGCAAGTTGTTTTCAAATACCACCTAAGAGAAGAAATACAAGCAAAAATACCAATATACCAAGAAGCACTGATGGACTCAGGAATATAAAATATTCTAACATAAAAAACAAATTTAACATGTATTCCCAAGCCAAAAAACCCTTTTCATAGCTGCTTCCTGTTTTCCAATAAGGCCCACATTCCTTTTCAGAACAAGGAAGGATCTTCAAAAATGGTTGTTATTCAAGTCTCCAATTCCCCATAACAACTTCTTTTTATTTTCTAGCAATAGCTGTTGTGACGTCTCGCTCAGCTTTGATGCTCCAGAGTCCTAGATCTTTGCCAATGCTGTTTCCTTGCCTGGAGTGCTCTATCCTCATTCTTTGTTTAGTTAAATATTCCTTGTCTTTAAAGATTCATTTCAGGCATGATTTCCCCAGGGGACTCCAGATATTCTCAAGTACAGTTTGCACTTATGCTTGAGCTGTAAAAAATGTCTTTTACTGAATTAAATTGAAATTTCTGTTTTTGTATTACCCCCTAACGCCCACCACAGGCTGAAAGCTCCTAAATCTGAAACCTCAATTGGTTCACATTTACTAAGTACCTCTTATAAAAACTTGGCACATAGTAAATTCCTATTAAGTACATGTTGAATTGAATGAAAGGAGGCCATGCTGTTGGGTGACATGTAGGCCATGAGAGTTATAGGGTTTAAAAAGAAGCTAAGAGGTTGCCAAGAGCTACAATGTCAGGAGGAATCACCAAGGAAATAGGACTTGGGTTGTCTCGGGGAAAGTAGGACTTGGGTAGGAAGAAGAAGAAAAGATCAGTTCGGGCCAGGGCTCTTACACTAAAAGGTGAAGCAAACAAAGAAGAGACCCGGATTATCTTGGGACAATGGGACTAGGTGGAATTGGGAGATCATGAGACCTTGGGAGCTCTGAGAATGCCAGTGGCTAAACGGTGGGCTGGTTCAGTGTTGTGTTCACCAACAGCCCCCAACTGCAGTGTTTCCTCCCAGTCTCTCCATGTTGGCCAGATAGTTTGGAGTCTTCTGTCTCTAATATGAAGAAGCCTGCTTTCTCTTGACTGCCTGTCTCTAAAAGGCTTTGTCCTCACTGAACACTGAAGTTAGTTCAAGGGAGTGCTGGAGAATCAGGAAACCCAGATGAAACCAGAAATGGTCAGTGAGCCCAGGACTCCTGAGTGGATAGGCCAGCTCAGCTGAGTACTGCTCATTATGCATGCCTGAATTTCCCTTAAACCTGAAATTGTTTTATTTGCATGTTATATAATGGGATACTAATTACACCTCTAATGAGCCAGTATCTGGGGCATTAAACCTGGACTCACTTCTCTTAGAGATTTATTTTTGAACAGAGTATTTTAATATACAGATGTAAGATAAAAATTTTTCATTTAACATGAAATATTCCTTTGTGTTTTTAAAACCCTATTATCCCTGTTTTTTCCACCTTTATGAGCTTTTTTAAAAAAGGGGGAAAAAAAAGGCAGCTTGTCTTCCTTATGGTTAAAAAAAGTGGGAAAGGAAATAAAAAAACCCAATAAAATTTATAAGTAAAGCTATATAAAAAAAGGCTTGGGTTTTCTGGTAACCAACAAATTCAAAAAATGATGGAAAAAAAGGAACATCGGTTTGCTTTGTTTAAAGGGACACTTGAATTTGGCAGATTTCTTGTGGTGTTTTTTTTTTAAAAAAAAAATTTTTTAATTTAAAACCCTCGGGAAAGGAAGCATTATTATTGAATAAAAGATTAATGTGGAAGTAAAGGAACCTGGCTTAAAGGGACTCATTTTTCAGCATTGGGATAACTAATAAGGGATGCAGGGAAAAAAAAAAAACCAAAAAAAAAAAAAAAAAAAAAAAAAAAAAAAAAAAAAAAAAAAAAAAGGAAAAAAAAAAAAAAAAAAAAAAAAAAAAAAAAAAAGGGGGTGATGTGCAAAAAGGAAAAGGGGAAAGGGATGGTGGTTCTCGGCCCACAAATGAGAAGTGCATGCCCCACACTCTCCTAGGTGCGGAAAACAGTTTTTACAGATCAGTCATCAGAGTAAAGCAAAAAATACAACCACCCACCACCAGGAGAGAAGTTGTGAAAACAAAAAAAAAATCACTAGTTTGGGGAAGAGCCAAGATGGCGGAGGAAAAAGGCCGGGGGGGCCCATTTTCCCCCTAAAAATTTATTAAAAGAACTTTTGAACCTGAGCAAATTTCAAAAAACAACTTTGATCGTAGGAGGGGAAACTTAAAGGCACCCAGAAAAGGGGCCCATTGTTTCGAAGGGAGGTAGGACAAAATATAAAAAAAAAAAAAAGGGGAGTAAAAAGAGCAAAAGGACAGGGCCCCGGTGGGGGGAAAGGGGGAGTCTTAATAGGGGAAATTTTTCCCAATCCCAGGAAACCCCCCCCTCGCATGGCGGGACGGGGGGGGAATTTTTTGGCAATCTAACTGGGGGGGAAAAAATTAAAAAAGGCCCACAGTTTTCGGGGCCTAAAAGAAAACCCCCAGAGAAAGGGTTCCCCAAAGACGCCCGTACCCCGCCAGCAAAAAGGGTTGGGCGGAACGGAGAGGAGCGGGCGGCATTGCTTAGGGTGAGGCCCCGGCCCCAAAAAGCCCCTGAGAGAATGGGGAAGGGGTTTTTAAAAACTGGGGGTAGCAAGGGTCAAAAATTAAAAAGGGGAAACACTCCCGGCGGTTCGCAAAAAAAAGGGGGATGAGAATCTCCGGGAAAAGGGGGGGCCCCCATCCCGGGGAAAGGTGGAGGGCAGGGGGGGGGGGGGAAAAGGGCCCAAACTCACCCCCTGAGAAGCCACCCCCCCCACACTAAAAAAACCGGCCCCCGGTTTCCCCCTATCTAAAGATTTCCCTTTGAGCCCCGGGCCCGGCGGCGCGCGTGGGGCCGCGGGGGAAAAAGCGCGCCGTACCCGGGGGATTGCGCCCAAGCCTCGGCTGCCTGGGCTGCCCCGACGAGGGGGAAAAAGGGCCCAGCCGCCCCCGGGGAGAGAGTGCGCCCCAAGCCTCTGGTTTGCCTAAAACCCCTCGGGGGGGGGGAAAGGCACAAAAGCAGGCGCAACCGAATCTGGCTTTTGTGAAAGTACCCAAAAAACGGGAAACTGCACTAAAACCAGGGCCCGCTCCATATAGAGCACCCGGGAACCGGCTTTTGTAGGGGGGAAAAAGCACTGACCCCCGAAAGCGGGGGCAAACCCAGTGTGGCCAAAACACGGTGAGTGTATCCACCAGAGCGGTATCTGTCTGCAGGGGCCCCGCCCTCCCGTAGCGGGGTAAACTGAACTAGAAAAATTAAAAAAGAGACCCTTCCCCCCGGCCTGTGTCGGGCGGAATTTGACACAAAGAGACGGCAAACAGAACCCAAAATAAAAAAGGGGAAAACCGCTTCGAAAAGGCCCGGTTTGCAACAAAATTAAAATCCCGACGGTAACCCCGACTACGCCGGAAGGGGCCTACAGAAAACCGAGGAGGAAGTGGAAAGAGGGCTATCTGAAATTGAATAAACCCTACGCTGACAAAAACCCTCCGGGAAAATTTCCCCAAAAGTTATTTGTATATAATTTTTTAAAATTAAAAAAATTTTTTTTTCTTTCCTTTTATTTTTTTTTTTATTTTTTTTTCTTTTATTTTCGGGTTTAAATTCCCTTTTTATCCCCCATTACTCCTCAAACTTTCATTTTCTTATATTGTTATGTTTTTTTTAATTGGGGAAACTTTTTTGTTTTTTTTTTTTCTTTTTCTTGTTTTTCTCTCCTTTTTTCCTTTTTTAAAGTCCTCTTTTTATCCTTTTTTTTTATTCCAAATTTTTCCCATTTTCATTTCACTAAAACCCTTTCCCAAAAAAAAAAAAAAAATAAAAGAGAGAGAAGAGAAAAACCTTTTTTTAAAAAACGGGAACTTCTATACATTTCTAATTTTTTTGGTGTTTTTTTTTTTTAAAATATTGATTTCAAAGAGTTAACCTTTTCCTGATTTTTAATCTTTTTTTTTTTCAGTATGTGATTTTAATTTTTTGGGGACTTTTAAAGAATCCAATATTTAAAGTTCCATTTCTATTCGGGAAAGTGGGGTTGTTTACTCTACCACTTTTGGGACTCTCTGTTTTCTCCCTAGAACCCCCTTTTTTTCCTCCTTTCCCCTTCTTTTTCCAAATCCAATTCTGGGGAATCTTTTTTGGGTGTCTGGGGCTATGGAGAACACTTTGGGGGGAAACAGAAAAATGTGTAGATCTGCTTTCTTTTGAGCCCCCTTTTTTTCTCCACCTGCTACCCTCTATCTCCTTCCCCCCCCTCCCCTGTTCTTCATGAAACTTTTTGAACTTTCCTCTGGTTGTCTCCACGGTGGGGGAATCTTTTCACCTTTAAACCTAAAAGTTTTATTTCAGTGCTGAATATTTGGGAAAAGTCTTGAAAACTATTGGAAAAATTTAAAACTGAAATCCGACCCAGGGACGTAAGCCCAAATCCTGAAAAAAACCGAAAACCCCAAAATACGGGGAAAACATTAAGGAAAAAGGACCATCCAAAAGCCCCATACCAAACACCAAAACCAAAAAAAAAACCAAACCACCCAAGAAAAAATTTAAGCTTAGTCCAAAATCCCACGAAATTCTTTAGAACGCGGGAAAAACTTTGCCCTTTGGAGTTTTCAACATACGGCTCTCCAAAGTCACCCCAAAACATAGCCATCAAAAAAATTTCATTACTGGAATCATTCCCACTCCAGAGAAAAGAAACCCAAATTTTCCACGCCCCCAAAACCGCTGAAACAAGCTTCCCTAACCGGGAAAAAACCTTGAAAAACCAATCGCCCAAAACCCCCCCCACGGGGGGGAAACCCCCAAAATTTAAAAAGGGAAAACCCAGACCACAAAAATTCAGAAAGCCCCACCCAGCCCCCGGCAATTAAAAAAAGATAAAAAGGCAGGAAAAATTAACCCAAAAAGCTAAAAAAAAACATAAAAAGCCCCCCACGTAAAAACAAAAGAGGAAAAAATTAGGGAATCTCCCTAAAAAAGAAATTTAAAAAAATTTTGAAAATTTTAAAAAATGTCCAAAATCTTGAAACAAAAGGGGTTTTCAAAATAAATACCTGGAGAAAAAAAATTGAAAAGATGCAAAAAAGGGTTTTAAAAAGGACCTGGGAAGAAATTTAAAAAGTAAATTTAAAAATTTAAAATAATAAAAATTAAATGAGATAAAAAACCACTTGGGGGGGGAACCATGAGTAAAATTAAAGGGGACAGAGATGGGAAATAAGGGAGTTAGAAGATAAAATGGTGGAAATAAATTTAAGCCCGGAGGGAAAAAAAAAAAAAGAATCAAAAGAAATGAGGACAACCCCCAGGACCTCTGGGACAAAAGTGAACGCCCAACATTTGATCATAGGAGTCCCCGAAGGGAAAAAAGACAAAAAGAAAAGGGCCTTTAGAAGTTACTCGAGGAGATAATAAACTTTAAAACTTCCCCAAAATGGGGGAAAGGAAAATGCCACCCAAATCCAAGAAACCCCGAGGTCCCAAAAGGATAGACCCAAAGGGGAAAAAACCAAGACACATATTTTTAAATTAAAAAAAGGTCAAACACAAAGAAAAATATTTAAAGCAGCAAGGGGGGAAAAAACAAAAAATAACAAAGGATTCCCATAAGGATAAAGTGAAACTATCAAAGAAAACCCCTTTAGGCCCGAAGGGAATGGGGGAGGCATTTTAAAGGAATGAAAGAGAAAAAACTAAAACCGATTACTCTACCCCGCAAAGGGTTCATTCAGATTTTGAAGGAGAACTCAAAAGCTTTACAGACAAGCAAAAGTGAGGAATTCAAAACCCCCAAACCCGCCCCTTCAAAAAAATACTAAAGGATCCCTTTTCTAGACAGGAAAAACAGAAAAGGGGGTGTAAAAATGGAAAACCCCCCAAAAAACAAAATAAATGGCAAAAGGGCCCCTACCTATCAAAAATTACCCTTTAAAAGTAAATGGGTTTAATGCCCCCCCAAAAAGACAAAGGCTGGCCCGAATGGATTTCAAAAACAAGACCCCTATTTATGCTTTTCTACAAGAGACCCCTCAAACAAGGGGGAAAATACAGACTAAAAGTGAAAGGGCTGGGAAAAAAAAAATTCCACGCAAAGGAGACCAAAAAAAAAGCGGAGTCGCAATACTCATATCAGATAAAAAAAAACTTTCAAAAAAAGGCTGTGAAAAAAGCAAAAAAATGGACACTCAAAAATGATTTAAAGGATCAATAAAAAGAAGATTTTAACAATTATAAATATTTATGACCAAAAATTTGGAGCACCGAAAATTAAGGCCCAAAAGTAACAAGTATTTAAAGAGGAAATTTTAAAAGGAAACAAAAATAGTAGGAACCCTTTTTTACCCCCCTCCCAAAAAAAAAATATGGTAGATCAAAAAAAACAGAAAATGAACAAAGGAAAAACAAACTTTTAAAAAACGCAATGGACCGTAGACCTAAAGACATTATAGGGTTTCCCCCCAAAACCCTTTAAATTTTTCCCCTTTTTTCAAGGGGCACCCGGAAAAATTCTCCGAATAGACACATCCTGTGCCCTAAATCTGTCCTTGGGAAAATTTAAAAAAAAAAATTTAAAAAATTCCAGTCTTTTTTTTGACCGTGCAGTAAAATTTGATCTCAATTTTCAGGAAAAAAATTATTAAAAAAATTAAACTTTTGGAGGCTAAAAAAACCCGCTTCTGAAAAACCCAAAAAATATAGAAAAAATCAAAAAGGGAAAACAAAAAATGCCAAAAGAAATGAATGAAAAAGAAAACACAAAAAACCCCCCAAATATGGGGCACTGTAAAAAAACAGTTTCTAAGGGGAAAAATTCAATTTGCTTAAGGCCTACCTCAAAAACAAGAAAGAAGTCAAAAAAAATTTAAACCCAAATCTAACCTAAAGGAAATAGAGGAGAAAGAAATGAAGAACCCCCGGGTTAGTGAAGGGAAAAAAATCTTAAAAAAATTTGGGCAGAAAAAAAATGCAAAAAAAAAATAAAGAGACCAAAAGCAAAAATCAAAAAAGCTAAAAAACTGGTTTTTTAAAAAAAAAAACAAAATTGACAAAAACCCTTAGCAAGGACCCCATTTAAAAAACAAAAGGAAAAAGAACCAAATTAAAAAAATTAGAAAAAGAAAAAGGAGAGAACAAAAAGACAAAACTGAAATTCAAGGGATTTATAAAAGACTAATACCGCAGCTTTATGCCAATAAAAAGGACAACTTTGGGAAAAAATGGACAAAATTTTTTGAGGGGAAATATAAAATTTCCAAACTGAACCCGGAAGATAGAAGATTTTTAAAAAACCAAACACAAACAAAGGAAAAACGAAACTGTAATCGGAAAAACTTCCAGCCCAAAAAAAGCCCGGACCAGATGGCTTCACCCGTGAATTCTACCAAAAAATTTTGGAAGGGCTTGCACCTATCTTTTCTCAAACCCCTTTCCCGAAAATTGGAAAAAGAAGGTAAATTCCAAACCTTTATTTTAGGGGGGCCATCCCCCCAATTTCCCAAAACCAGACAAAGATGCCACCAAAAAAAAAAAAACTTTCAGGGAATATCACTGATGAACATAGATGCAAAAAACCTTTTAACCCAAAAATTTTTGCAGACAGAAAACCAAAAAACCCTAGTAAAAAAATATCCCTATGACCAAGTGGGCTTTTTTCCCGGAAAGCAAGGTTCTTTAAAATCTGCAATCAATCAATGTAATACCACCCAATTAACCCCCTTGAAAATTTAAAAAACCCCCCGATTATTCAATAGATGCAGAAAAAAACCTTCTTTTTACAAATTCAAAATCCATTTATGATTTAAAAAATTCCCGAAAACAGGAATAGAAGGAAAAATACCCCAACATAATAAAGGCCCATTTTATGACAAACCACAGCAAGATCACCCCCAATGGGGAAAATTGAAACATTTCCCCCGAAATCGGAACAAGAAAGGGTGCCCCCCTCTCAAAATACTTTTTCAACTAGTTTTGGAAGTGTTGGCCCAGCAATCCCGGGGGGAAAAAAAAGTAAAAAGGGAAACCAGAAAGGAAAAAAAAGAAGTTTAAAAAAACCCCTTTTTTGCAGGTGAAATGATCCTTACTAGAAAAAACCCCCAAAAACTCTACCAGAAAAATTTCTTTGGTAATAAACAAATACAGTAAGTTGAAGATATTAAAAAATTAAAAACACAGAAAACTCTTGCATTTTCCTATAAACAAAGAGAAAAAAGAAAGAGAAAAATTTAAAGGGAAAAAATACCATTTTACCAATTTCCAAAAAAAGAAAAAATTTCTTAGGAGTATATTACCTAAAGAAACAAAAAGGGTTTTACATAGAAAATTAAAACCTGATGAAAGGAAAACAAAGAGGGAAAAAAAAGATGGGGGGAATTTTACCGGTTTTTCATGGAAAGGGGAAAAATCAATATTGTCAAAAAAGGCTATATTTCCCAAAAACAATCTATGATTCAATGCAATCCCTATCAAACTCCCAAAAGTTTTTTTTCACAGGGAAATAGAAAAAATAAAATTTTTTTAATTTGTATGGAAAAAAAAACCTTTGAATAGCCAAAGTAATTTGGGGAAAGAAAAATGGAATGGGGGGGAAACAACCTTTCCCGGGCTTCGACTTACTTTCAAACCACAGTCATCAAGAAAAGTATGGTTTTTGGGACAAAGACAGGGAAAAATAAAACAATGGGAAAGAAAAGGGAAAACCCCGAGATGAATCACGAACCTAAGGCACCTTTCTTCGCCCAAAAGGGGGCAAGGATAAACCCAAAGGAAAAAAAAACAAACCCCCTTTAACAAGTGGTGCTGCGGAAAAACTGGTAACCCCCTGTTTAAAAAAATGAAACTAAAAACATTTCTTTAAAACCATACACAAAAATTTAAATTTAAAAAAGGGGGTTTAAAAATCTAAATGTAAGACCCAGAAAAATATTAAAAATCCCAGAGGGGAAGTAGGCAAAAAAACTCTCCCAAAAAAAATCACCCCAGGGTCCCCTATGGGCCCCCATCCCCGAATTTTTTGAAACAAAAGCAAAAAAAAAACAAAGGGACCCTAATGAAAAATTAAAAAACTTTTTGCCAAAAAAAGGAAATATAAGCAAGGGGAAAAGACAGCCCTCAGATTTGGGGGAAAATTAGCAAACGAAGCAACGACAAAGGATTAAAACTCCCAAAAAATTTTCAAGAAAATCCTTCCCGCTCAAATCCAAAAAAAATAAATGGGCCCCATCAAAAAATGGGGAAAGAATTTAAAAGAATTTCTCCAAGGGACTCCCGATGGCAAAAAAAAACATGAAAAAATGCCCGCATCATATTATCAGAGAAATGAAAAAACAAAACCAACAGGTACCATTACACGCCAAGTCAGGATTGGGTGTATCCAAAAGTCTACAGCAAAAAATGCTGGGGGAGGGTGTGGAGAAAGGGAAACCCCCTTACATGTTGGTTTGGGGAAAGCAAAATTTGTACAGCCCCCTATGGAAAAAAAAATGTGGAGATTT